>VZTT01008773.1:16984-28823 GCA_013400855.1 Buphagus erythrorhynchus
CAGTGTTTCTGAGCTCTAGTTTTCCAGGAGTATCTGCCATGGGCCTGCACTTCCCACATAGGAAGATGTCAGATGGAGCCAGGACATGGAACTCCTTCTGAGCTACAAGGTCATGAAAGTTTCCCGTTAAAGCATTTCGGTCCACAGTCCGATTTCAGCCCAGTTCTCTGCCTGACATCACCTTCTAGAACTAGAAAAGTTGTCACTCCTCTTTTCTTTGTCTGTCAGCTGGGAATAACATGAGCATTACACAAGAAATGGATTGTTCATATCCAGCTTTCCATAATAACTGTGCTGTGCACAATTTTTTGAGAAGTCTCTTGCTGATTCTAATATGCATTATAATGTGGCCTTCTGAACATAAAACACAGGTTATTTGCTTAGTAATTGCTGTGTTTTGCATAAAGCTGAAGAATTGAGCCACGGAGCAAGAAAAATAGATAACATGAGGAGGCTGGAGAATGGAATTAGCACAGACATGGTTCTTGTTTTATAAATGTCTTATGAGATCTGGGAGTCTCTTCCCTTCACTGAACCTCAAGTATCCTGTGTAGGTGTCTCTGTACTCACTTTTTCATTAATCTGCTACTGAAAACACTCCCACTGTGACTAGTTTGGCTTTGTGGCTTTTTGGTGTTTGTTTTTGGTTTTCTATAATCTGAGGTTTATATTTAATCAACTAGACTTTTCTTTGTCACCTTCTGAAGAAGCTGAGGAAAACCCAAAGCATCACTTCTGTGGTGTCTGCAGGTGGAAATGAATCTTGTATGCCTAGAGTAAGGGAAAGAGAAAAGGGCTGGCAGCCCTTTATAAAAAAATAAGAATGTCATCTAAAGAAATTTATCAGTCTTCCAGCATGATCACAGGAAGAGACAGCAGTCACTGTACCTAGTGCAAGCTGCTGTGCACTCATATGAATTTAAGTTCCTTTTCCAAGGAAAAAGAAATGGTTAGAAAAGGAGATCACGATTCCTGGTTCCAGCATGAATCCAGCTGCTTTAGCCCAGCCCATGAGATGTCCAGGGTCCGGGGGCACTGCCTGGACTTTGGAGGATACCTTCTCATGGGCAGGTTTCCTCACCCCAAGGATGGGTTTCTCACTTTCTCTGTAAATTAATTATCATGTGCAAATCCATTCTTCCAGTCTTTCTGGAAACTGGTGGATGGCTTCAGGGGTCTTGGGTACTTTTAATCCCACCCTAGCATATTCCATGCCCTTTTCCTATGCTGTGTGGTAGTTGTTTGTCACAGAAAAATGCCCTATCTCTGGCACCCCTTCTCCAGCCAAAACATGATAATTCTCATGGCTGTGCTAATAACAACAATCCTTTGTTATTACCAGCAGTTCTTGTCTGTTATTTACAACAGTCCTTGGTTGGTTCCACAGCCATCTAGTTATCTGTGTTTGAGACATATACCCTTATCTTCTTACCCCCTTATCTTGTGGGAGTCATAAGCTCAAAAAGATTTCACTTTGGACCCTTGTTTAGAGGATACTAAGACAGTGAGTTTTAGTTATGGTAATTTCCCATCATAGCCACAATTTCAGTCAGTAACTTTCTTTGAAGGTTCATTTAAGAAAAATATGATAACAACCACTTGGGTTGTTATTCAGGAAGGAAAAAAAATACGGTTCCAAGGCTGTTTGTTGAAAAACAGGTGCTTGTTAGACACCTGTTAGATCTTGGGATCAGACAGTGTTTCTGATACACTCAATAGGAACTTAGTCCAGGTGCAGCTTGTCAAGGCCGAGGTTTAATAAGGATTTTTCAGCTCATAGTGCAGCCAGGGGAGGGAGAGAGATGCACCACCACAATCCACTCCATGACTAAAGTCACCCTCTCTGGGTCTCTGCACCTGGACATGAATCCTCCAAGATTTGGAAGTTCTGAATAGCAGAGGATACTACAGCAAATACCTGCTGCAATCCTGGTTAATTCAAGGCCTTGGCACCATAAGCAGCTGCACTGAGCATTGTTGTCAAATGCCCTGTTTCTCTTTTACTGTATGAGATTTTGTGTGGGATCTCTATGGTAAAAGATTGTCCATAAAACTTCTAGGACACAGACTTTTGCAATATTGGTATGAAATTTTGAATTTTCTAAGAAAAATAAACTGTCACAAATCTCCTCACTTTCTGCTGAAAGGGGCAAGACAGATTTCTCCACTCTACATTTCTCATTATAGATATAACTTGTTCTAAATACATGCATATATTTGCATATATAAATAAAAATATATGTCTATTTTAAACTTGCGGGCAAAAAAACCTCCTTGTCTATGATTCTGTCTCTCTGAAAAAGATGGGAGAGCAATCACATGGGATAAATGCTACTATCACACACTGCATATTGCTAAATACATTGCTTGAGTGTACTGATAAGATCACAGCAAAAAAGCTGAACAGGCAAATTATATAGTTAAATCACGTGTAGTTTATTTTTAATATGCTCTAGACATGTTTTTATATTCACATCTTTCCTCCTCTCTGGTTTCAACATTTAGAGTTTTGTAAATAAAATTACTGTCTGGATAGCATTGTGGGAAATTTTTAAAAACATTTTGCTGTATGTGAGAAACCAAATGTAAGTGGCTTTGACTGAGATTTTGGTCTCTTGCACAAATCTCTGAAACCATGCTCTAAACGTGGGTAGACACTGTGGGAATCCTAAAAAATATCCTGGCTTTTGGGCCTGGACAATAAAGATCAAGCTGCAATGACTGGGAAGTCTGATCAGAATGGAGAAGCTCTCCCAGTTTTCTGAACATAGTGTATGACTTAGGGATGAACTGGAGCCCACCTTCTGGGAAAACAGTTTGTCTTGTTTAAAACCTTCCTCACCAGGGTTTAACAGATTTCCCTCAGCAATCTGTTTGCATCGTTGATTACCCTCCTTGCTAAAAATGTTCTTTTTACTACAAATTTACATTTTCTTGCCGAGACGTGTGAAACTCCAATTACAAATACTTCCCATCTGTGACAAAGAGAACCCTCCCATGTGCATAACCCAAAGATCCAGCTTCATCTCGTACCTGTAAGGAAACAAGCATGTGTGGGTTGTTTCCTGCAGCTGGGTTTCACAGCTGTCACAGCAGGACTGCATTCTTACTTTAAAGAGGGTGATGGGTTTTCCTGTGGACACTGCAAACAGCAGTATGTGCTTGGGTGGGGAGCAGGAAAGCAATCTGGCTCTCTATTGCTGGATTGAGTTGAGTAGGAGTGCATAGGGTGAAAGGGTGTGTGGTAATTATTCACGCAGTGTCAATAATTTTAATTTTTTCCCCTATTGTTTTCAAAGAACCTAATGTGAGTTTTGGTGATAGGTGCAGCTTAACCTGCCAGCCAAGACTGGGGCAAGGTTGCCGCCTAGTGCTCACTGTTAGCTGTCATAAGGCATCTGCTGCAGTCAAGTTCAGGTGTGAAGAAAAAAGCAAGCAGGAACATCTCAAATTACCAACGCTTTGAAAATCATGTGGGCTTACATACTTGCTGGCTGAAAAGGATTTTAATTAACTGCTTTGCCACCAGGTTTAGTTTGCTTCATCTTTGTTATTTTGTGGCTCTGGCACTAATGACAGGCTGCTAACTGTGACCCACACGTTTTTACTCTCTGTCAGAATGTATTAAAAAATTCCCAACAAACAGCCAAAAACATGTGGGGTTCGTTAAAAAATATTTGGAGAACAGTGAAACTTCATGCTCTGGAATTACATTCTCAAAATCAAGTTTGTTTTGAAAGAAACCTCTCATACTGTGTGTTTCCTTTCATCTTGCAGGGGAAATTGCTGGAATGGTTTCTCTCAGTGTTCTCTGTTGCTTAAACTTAACACTATCTAGGAAACTGGAGCAGTTAGTTCATACAGATTCTAAGCACTCCATCTTCTGCACATTACAGTTTCTGCAGGAGCATAAACATGAATTCCTGAGTCCCTCTGCAAACATTTAGTCATGTACACTCAGAGTCTGTGTTTGCCACCATGCAAGCTGGTACTTGCACAAAATCAGTAAAGCTGAGCCTATGCATAACTGCTCAGAAAAGGTCCAGTATGTAAATGCAAGAGGATATTTCGCATCATGTAACAGTACTGGGTTTGTACTCCTACAAGTATTCTCTGAATTACCTGAAACCTCTTCCTCCATTTCCCAGTGCCTTTTTTTTTTTTTTNTTAGGATTTGTCCAGGTGGGAAGGATGCATTTCTGGTGGAATCCCCTTTTATTTTTGGTTTGCCCTTTGTTACAGATGTACATCACAAGCACAATTAAAACAAAGAGTAGCAGGCTAGCCAAGCCTGTGCTGTGTCTGGGAACCCTCTGTGCTGCCTTCCTCACCGGGCTAAATCGAGTGTCTGAGTATCGAAACCACTGTTCAGATGTGATCGCAGGCTTCATCCTGGGGAGTGCTGTAGCCTTGTTTCTGGTAAGTCCCTCAGTCCTTCTGTGTTCCTTTTAAAAATACCACAGTTTAAAAAAAAAAAACTAACAAATTGTTATCACTTGTAGCCTGCAAGATCTAATTCCAGCCCCATATAATTAAAAGTATTATCAAAGAAAATCCTGATACGTAATCAGATTCATACTAGCTGACAAGTCTAATTTGGTAGCATTTGTACATTTTATATATTTCAATTATTTTAATTACTCTATATGTTCTTACTTGATCTGTTCCAGAAAATGCTGCAAAAGATGGTGTAGATTTCAGTATCAAAAGGAAGGTGTAGTTGAGACTCTTTCTCTGTGCTGCAAAAGCCTTCTGTGTGCCTTGTATCTGGCAAAAATGTGAGGTACAGGGTGTTTTCTGGGGCTCTGCGCTGTGATCCTGACTCTGCATTTTGTTTCAGACCATAAAAGAAGTGTAATAGAAGGGAAGGTCAGGATAAATTCCTTTGGAGATAGAACTACCTCCCTTTGTAGCTTTTAGAGTCAAGCTTAAATCGTTGCCCCTTCAAAGGATAACCAAACATACTAAAATATATCAAAGACCTTCCCACAAAATCTAGGAGGAGACTCTCCAGACTCTGAGTGTAACTGGCTCTCCTGTGGGCTGTGTGGTTTAAATGTTTTGTTTGGTGACAGGTCTCTTGCTGAGGATTTACTCACACAGCAAGCAGTCCAGGTCATTCCCACTATTACCAAGAAATGTGCCTGGTTCCATTTAATCAAAATATGCTTCAAAACTATCCACTGCATAGCAACAGACACTTTATCCCTGTAATCAGGAGGGATTAATTTTCAAAGATCCCTTAAATCTCGATTGTCCTGTCACTGACTTTTTTTCTATTCTGTACTTGAAAAAGCAACAACAAACCTTCAAGCGTCATTTATTCCTGTGTTCATTTCAGATAAAAAGAGGCCTACAGCCTCTGACCTGAATCTCCTTGATTTTAATGTGAATAGTTTGCCTGGTTCCTGCTGGGAAGGGCAATTTTAATCTCACACATGCTATTTAAGAGGCAGCTCCCCCATCTATCAGGCCTATCAAGTGTCTGTGCTCCCAGGAGCTGTTGGTGGCAGTGACAGCCTGTCCCCACCTGTATTTTGACCTTCCAGACCTTCTGGCATCCTGCAAGTGTCACAAGCTGAATTTCAGAGTGCTGGAAGGGGTCTCCCCCGGGGGGGTACTGTCAGATCCCTGGCACAGATCCTGCTGGCACAGGACCCACCCTGCTTCTTGCTCAGGTCTGTGGCAGTGAAGGGAAGGGGAGCAGCCGGCCATGAGCTAGCTGCAGGAATCATTCCACCAGCAAATGTGTCAGCTCCTGTGTACCTTTTTTTCCCATGTCCTCAAGCTACCTACTGCCATGCATGGTTGCTCTTACTGGCATCACCATCACCATGTGGGTGCTGTGAGTCTGGTCATGCATAAAGGAGGGATTTGTGGGAAAAACACTACAGTGGTGGTGCTGGAAGCATGCAGGAATGGTGCTAAATGGTGTCATCCAGATGTGAGGGAGATGCAGCTGTCCACAGAGCTGTGTTCACTGTTTGGAAAGTGACAAAGTCAAGAGTCTGAATGGAGTATTTGGCCAGTAAAGGGCACCATTTGCGTACTCTGTGGTTCTCAGATGATAAGATGATGGGTGTCTCTGCTGTGTCCAGTGTGGAATGTAGAAAGGCTGAGAATGGTTCATCACCAAGGCAGTCCATCTTGCCAAGCTGTGTCAGTAAATGCACTGCAGCCCAAGGCTGAGACAGATGATGCCTTGAACCCAAACCCAGGTTAAATTTTTTCAGTTGTGCCCCACCTGGTAATTCTCCCTCCACGTTCTTCCTGAGGACAGAACACACTGACCTCACTCTGGGTTTTTTTGTACATTACACAGGGGATATGTGTTGTCCATAACTTTAAGGGCAGTCATGCAGCTCCTTCTAAACCGAAGCCTGAAGACCCACGAGGAATGCCACTAATGGCTTTTCCCAGGGTGGAAAGTCCTCTGGAGACACTGAGTGCACAGGTACTGTAAATCTCTTACCTAGACCATCACCAACCATATTTTCTGTTGCATCAGAGTAAAAAGTAGTTTTGTACCTGACTACACATGCCTCATTTCAAGCCCATTGAACAGAGTGAATCTGCATCATGGCAGAACTTAAGGCATTTATCCCTGAAACCAGCAAATACTGTAGATCATCTGCCCCATACATATCCACAGCTAAAGAAGTAGGATTTCACATGCCTCACAAATTTTTGCTTAGAAGAATAGAAAACTGAGAGAAAGATAAAAATAATTCTGCCTAATTACATTTCAGATAACTTCTGGGATGTATGAAGGATTTACTCTTTCCTGAGGATAAACTAGTCTGTCCTCTAAAAATATTACAGCGATTAGGTTTTTTATCCTTATTACTGTTCAATATCTTCTATAGTAAGAAGAAATAATATACCTTTTTCTATCTCTAAGTCATCATATTAGCACTCTTTCAAGCCTGCAAAAAAATAGCTAGTGGGAACATCAATACTGATAGTGTTTCCATTAAAACTAGTAACTTTAAATGGCTTGTGTTAGTATAACTGCATCATACCCAGTCCTTTCAAAACAGACAAGTAAAACCTGCCAAGAAATTCTGGGAGCAAGGAGAAACTGTAGTTTATGAGTTATCTGAAGTACATTGGTATAATTTATTTGGTCTTTAAATTGCACTTCCTTTATTGATGGCCTGTCACATATGATGTGTGGCAAGATCAGTAGCAACTTTTGTTAAATTCTTTATGAAATACACTGAAAAGAGGAATTTTTTTAAAAATGGGGAAAATACTGTCTCTAATGTCCAGAAATAATTTGCTTAATTGAAGAGTCAATTTTGATTAGGCAAAGATTTACTGGAAGACTTTCCACTAAATCTGCAGAACTGTGTGCATTAGATGTTCTCTTGATGGGTTTATAGTCCAGAAACTAAGTGCTACTTATATATCCACATTGTTTTGTGTAGACAGAAGCACTGAGCAGGTGAAAATATTCTTGAGCTATGTGAAAAAATTTTGTCCAGTCAGATGTTCATAGCTGCTGGACTGTGAAATGCAGGTAGGGACTGGACTTTAACAGTTGATGTCCACCAGAAATCAACAAGATAATTTTCTTAAATTATAATTATTGACCATACATCTACAATGCAGGTTGTATGAGCAAGGGTTTTTCCCAATGCTTTTGCACACTAGTAGGGTATGTCAGTGCCATACTGTTGTATACAAACATTCATGTGTTTGCCTTTTCCTCTTTGCAGAATCACTCTGCCTCTATGACTGAAGTAACCTGAGATGGGAGATAGCAGCCGAAGCTATTTTTTACTACCCTCCAGTAAAATACTCCAAGACACACAGTTACTAAATGTCTAACTGTGATGACCAGTATTATGTTACGTCTAGTTAGAGGCTAATGTTTTGTAATTTTTTTGTATAAGGAAGTGATGTAGCTTGCCCTGATTTTTTGTCAGCTTTAATATTATTATGCCAGACTTTAAAAGCAAAACAGAAAAAGAACAAAAAAAACCCTTTTCTTGTTTAAAGTGTGCACTGAGAAACTACATCTATGGAATTGTTGATGTTGTTATGTGATATTTGTACACAATTTTTTTTCTTCTGTTTTGAATTTATATATCTTGGGGAAAAAAAGTTCACTTTTACCTTTTCTTACCATAAGAAGTGCTGAGTCAGATTCTCATCTAAGTAAACTCAGCATGGATCTGAAGTAATTGCATATATTTAATTCATATTAAAATAACAGCAATCAGGAATCTAACCTGAATGATACTGTCAACAAGAAGCAAAAATCCATCCTTGATTCAGTGAGCTGCTTAAGTGTTCCCAGGAGTTAATGGATTTCAGTTACCACCCAGTTTCCAGACTAGAAGCATGTCCTTAGGCACCTCACTGAATCAAAAAGCCTGATTGTTCTGGTGTGGGTGATTGTGCCAGTTATTGAAGAATAACTAAAACAACATCCTTGGTCTGCAGTATAGACAGACAGGACGTCAAAATTTACAGTAGTAGCTGATAGCATGCGAGCTGACTATAACATCTCCCTAGATCCTCGTTCCTCCCGTAGGCCCAGCTAAAGCTCCCAGTGAAACCTGGCTTCAGGAATTGACTATGGGGATATACAGCCACCACTGCAGGGCTGAGGCTGCGCTTTAAGTTTTCATCACTTCATCAGAGATTTGTGGGGTAACTAGTGACACTGGTGCGAAAGAAAAGTGACACCACTCCTTCATCAGGGCGGCATTCCTTGGCATTCATATTGGCATAGCGAAGAAGCCAGTTTTGCCGCCCAAAATGTACCTTTTCCTGAGGGGCATTGACAAGTCAAGGAAAAAAAAAACAGGAAAGACAAGAAAGGGAAGAAGGAAAGAGAGAAAGAAACAGAAAGAAAGAGCGAGAGAAAGAAAGAAAGAAAGAAAGAAAGAAAGAAAGAAAGAAAGAAAGAAAGAAAGAAAGAGAAAGAAAGAAGCTGAGTCTGTAATAGCAGTCTGCATTTTTTTGTAAATTCTGCCATACAGAATTTATATCAAAACTGCCATTTTACCTTTAAACAACTTTGTCTAAGCATTATAAAGACAACTAAGTATGGGTTGGGGATGGGAAGAACAACCAAAAAAAAGCCCATTTGCAATGGTTAGAACTGGGGCAAAGGCTTCATAAAATGATTTTTCACTGTTTCTAGGATTTTCCTGCATCTCATTCTTCTAGCATGGTGATAATTGCTGTGTGTGTCCTTTAAAGAATGGAGCCTCTGTACTTTTACTAGAATGTTTACCTCACATTTCCATGTTGGTTCTTCTTGGCTTTTCTTTTTTGTATATTTTTTCCAGAACAGAATCAAAAGTATTATCAAGAAAGCAAACACGTGAGCCAGTCTTTCATTTGCCTATGACACAAAGAAAATCTGGAATGTCTGTGTCTGGTCCTGTGTTTCTTCCTTCTTCTTGCTCTACTGATGTCTGCTTCTGGCTTAGGAATGTAAGGATCAGACTTGGGCCATGCTTTTTGTGGCCATGAGGAGCCTTTGCTAAGTGTTCTGGGTCCCTCACTACAGCTGTAATCAAAATTCCAAAGGGAAAAATCTGTTCTGGGAGGAAATAACCTCCCAAGCTGGCTTTTTCACACTTTCTTCTGATCTTCACTACTGCTTTGGCCTAAAACAAAGGAAGATGCATGGGAAGGGCTTTTTAAAATTTATTTATTTATAATGCAATTCAACTGAAGCGATAAACTTAAAAGCCCTTGGATAGTAATTAAGCACCTAGAAGTCTTGCCCTTCCATGGCACAGGTGCTGTGTGCAAGACTTTGATGTCATTTCTTATTTCTCCTTTTTCAGCTTGTTACAAGCAGTTAAATGTTTTGCCTCTCAAACACCCATGTGTGATCCTCTTCCCTTGTACTCCAGTTCCTGCAGCTTCCTGTGCTGATGGAAGCATGAGGTCTGCACCTCCAAGGGACTGGTATGTCTGAGATCAGAGAAATGGCAGCTTGACTCAACTCAGACACAGCAAAACATGAGACAAGCTGCTGTTGAGTTCCTTTCTTGCCTGTCCCAATTCCCAGTTCGGTTTTTCACTCTGTTCTGATCATATTACATGAGCTATCAAAGTTACATCCTGGGAGAGAGAGAAAGGGGAATGAGCAGTGAGTACAACTGCAACTCAAAGTGGTTTTTTAGCTAGTGAGTGTTAAAGAGGAGACGAGGAGGTGCAGGTATCTCTGGTTTTGATGGAAGGACATAATTTCATGAAAAAGTAACTTCCAATTCATTGCTCCCAAATAGCCTTTGAAGTCAACAAGATGACAGAGTTAACCATTTGTCACATTGTGGTTTCCCATAAAATACAGGGGAGGGATTTGTGAACATTCAGCCTTCCATGGTGATCAGTGAAACAGTCCCAGTTTACTCATCCCAGTTCACCCCACAGTGGAACATGTAGGTGTACATTTACACTATTCTGTAATTCTCCAAGAGTCAAAAGGAGAAAAGAAAGTATTTCTTAAATTTCTTCAGAGCTTTTGAGAAGAAAGCAGCACTTCAGAAGCCTGCTCAGTTAAGAAACTGAGCACACTGTAACACACAAAAGCAGCAGTGCCTGAGTATGCTTCACACATCT
The DNA here is from genome assembly GCA_013400855.1 of Buphagus erythrorhynchus. Taxonomy (NCBI): domain Eukaryota; kingdom Metazoa; phylum Chordata; class Aves; order Passeriformes; family Sturnidae; genus Buphagus; species Buphagus erythrorhynchus. The sequence goes on from VZTT01008773.1 coordinate 27,578, forward strand.
GCACACTGAAAGAAACCAGAAGGGTTCAGGGCATGGAGTGGTATAACCAGAACATTTCTGGATTATTCCCAGAAAAAATCACACAGACTCTCACTGGAAACAACTTGTTTCATAGAAAACACTCATTAAGTATCATGCATTTCTCAGACTGTTTGTTTTCTTGTCCTCCTGACTTCACTGCTTGCCTCCTCTGATTAAAAGCAGATCTGCATCATCAGTTAGACAGGAAGAAAAACTAAACACATAGTCAGCATGGAAGAAAAACTAACACCCCTAAATTAAAAACTTAAAAAATAGGGCCTTTAACAGGAGAATTCAACAAGATGCCTCAATAGCAGCTGATTTTATAGGGCTATTGGAAACTTCACCATTACTTAGTGAAGATATTTCAGTGAACCTTTATTACTGAAATTCACAGATTTCACACCAACGAGAGGGCTCTGCTGCTGCCCTGCAGCACAAGCCAGGCACCACAGGGATGCTCCGTGGGGGGGACTCACTTCTGCCAGACGATTTCTAGGTTTGGGGACAGCTCTGCAGCCACGAGTTCATCGATCTTGGTCCCATCTTTCACGGGGATGCGATAGAAACCCAGCACATCCCCGGTGTGGCGCATCCGGTGCAGCTGGGAGTTGTGGACAGAGTGTCCCAGCTCTGCCGCCAGCCGGGCCAGCAGGCGATGTTTCAGCCTGTTCTCCTGCAGGGGAGTCTGCTGCCAGTCCTCAGGAAGAGAGGGCCCGAAGACCTCCCTGACGTGGGACTCGAGGCAGCTCTGCAGGTCCTTGGGAGGGAGGTAAGTCCGGCTGCGTGGCGGGGGCAGATCAGGCTGGGCTCACTCCTCTCCTTCTCTGGAACTGCTCGGTCTGCTTCCACTTCTCTTTCCTCCTTCCCGCTGGCACCAGAACAGAAACATTTTCAGCCTCTGGGCTACCCAAGACAGAGTCAGAGCAGTTTTGTATTCGTGGTGTTTTAAACCAGACTTAAGCCAGACAGTACACACATCCCATGTACTCATCAGGTCTATTATCCAGAAGTGCACAGGCTTTCCCCAAGTGCTGCTCCCCACACAGGCTGCCTCTGCAGAGCAATCACCCACCCACCTTATTTCACTGACCTGAGTAAAAACAGCATTTTAACAAGACAAATCCTGAGGGACTTGTTTAGGGGGTGTCGGGCTAAGTGACCTCCAGAGGGCTACGGCCCGGTGAAGGCTCAGCCCCAGCACGCGGAGAAGGCTAGAAGCCAC
>VZTT01008773.1:28880-46964 GCA_013400855.1 Buphagus erythrorhynchus
CGCGCCTCCGCACGCGCGGGCGGCTGACCCCCGGCCGCCGCCGCGCCGCCGAGCGTACCGCCGCCATGCCGGGGGCGCGCCGGGCGCCTTCCCGCGGCCGCCGCGGGTGACGCATTTCCTGCCGCGCCCCGCAAAGCCTCGTGGGAAACGTAGTCCACACCCTCAAGCCAGTTCGCTCGCTGGGAAACGGAATGCGCGAAAATTTTCTTAGGAAAAGGCGTTCTTTGATGTTTGGTCTTTGTGTGCTTTCAAGCCTTCCCGACAGGAAGGGAGATTTTGTCCGTGTAACAGAAAGTAGCCAACAAGCTCTAAGTGATGGCCAGGTGTTGGAAAGGCAAATTACTTGTCGGCTGAATTGCCTTCTTAAGGCTGAGGTCTTGACAGGCTTCAGTGGCCTCAGACCTAGGCGAGGTTAGCAAGGCTTGGGAAGACGAATGCACCTCGGATGGTGGACACAAAGAGTGCAGAATTGATGGGCACAAGGACATTTGGCAGAACCCCCAAGACAAGGCACAAACTAATAAAGNCTGACCTGAGTAAAAACAGCATTTTAACAAGACAAATCCTGAGGGACTTGTTTAGGGGGTGTCGGGCTAAGTGACCTCCAGAGGGCTACGGCCCGGTGAAGGCTCAGCCCCAGCACGCGGAGAAGGCTAGAAGCCACTCCCCACTCTGGGCCCTGCGGGTACCTACGGCCGCCCTAGAGCGCCCTGAACCCCGNCCGACAGGAAGGGAGATTTTGTCCGTGTAACAGAAAGTAGCCAACAAGCTCTAAGTGATGGCCAGGTGTTGGAAAGGCAAATTACTTGTCGGCTGAATTGCCTTCTTAAGGCTGAGGTCTTGACAGGCTTCAGTGGCCTCAGACCTAGGCGAGGTTAGCAAGGCTTGGGAAGACGAATGCACCTCGGATGGTGGACACAAAGAGTGCAGAATTGATGGGCACAAGGACATTTGGCAGAACCCCCAAGACAAGGCACAAACTAATAAAGCCAACACAGCAACTGTGCTGAATCAGCTCTGGCTGGGTAAAAGGTTATTCCAGCAGGGGCAGATCAAGGCCATCAACTCACAGGCAAAAATTCAAGAAACCACTGACTGAAGAGAAGGACTGAGCATGCAGACTAATTAGCATGAGAAGCGAGAGGATCATTAACCAACAGCAGACCAAATACTAATTATTATGAAAACTTGGTAACTTGTAGTCAATTAATATTAATTCCTTCGTTTACTAGTAACTAAATAAGGGGAAATATTTGGTAATCTTGGTGCTGATGGTGGCTTATAAATAAGAGGGAGAGGAACCTTCAACACAGATAGTGACAGGACAAGGAACGACAGTGTTAAACTGAAAAAGGGAAGAGTAAATATTTGGAATAAATTCTTTACTGTGAGGGCAGTGAGACCTTTACACAGGGTGCCCAGAGAAGCTGGGAATGCCCCATTCCTGGAAATGTTCAAGGCCAGGTTCAGACAGGGCTCAGAGCAACCTGGTCTAGTGGAAGCTGTCCCTGCCCATGGCAGGGAGGTTGGAACTGGATGGATTGAAAAATATTATTTTTGAGGTCATTTCTAATGCAAATGATTCTGAGGTTGATCTTTGATCAGCGTATCAGTAGGACGCTGCTCATCAGGAGCAGAGGTTTCACTGAACTCAGATGTGTGGAGGCCCAGAGGACCACAGCTGAAGCAGGAAAGAGCTATTATTCCTGACGCTAGCATCAGCCTCTGGAGTGATTTTTGGCAAATTGCTTGCTCTTCATTCATTGTCAGGAGAGACTAAATGCAAGCCTTAAATATGCAGCGACTGGAGGAAGGACACATGAAGGATTTTGGCTGTTTATTTGTTGCCACTGTGACACACTGGTTACTAACACAGAGGCCATGAGGAGGTGATTTTGCCTGTTTTCCCTGTATTTGTTGGCAGGAGCAGCAAGTGCCAGTGGCCAGGAGAAGCAGCCAGCAGATAGAGGTGACCCGGAAAAAATGCCTGGGCCCAGCTGTTTAGCGGGCTGTTCCAAGGCCTCATGAGCTGATTGGTGTAGCATGTAGCCAGGCAAATATTCTTACATAATCTTCTGCTTGCTGTTTTTGCCATTTGTGCCTTTTTTTCATGACAATCATCTGACTTTAGCTAACAAAACTTATGCCTTTAACAGGGACACAGTAACTTTGCCAAAGGGCAAACCATTGGTCTGCAGCATCAGCCTCATTTTTCAAGCTACACAACAGGTAGATCAAGATGCCTTCATGCATGCTTTGTGTTAATTATTGTGGAAAACACTACTGTAAAGGTGATTTATAAGGACAGTTCTTTGCACAGCCCTGACTCAACGTGTGCAACCCTAACACAGCGTGTAGCAGCCTCATCTAACCAACGATGGTTCTCCTGAGACATGAGATGCCTCTGAAGGTGCTGGTGTTTCTGTGGCCTGATTCCGAAGCACTGCTTGCTGTGTACAAAATGTTTCAGTGTCTGCCAGACTTCTGTCAGCAGGATTAACCTCTCCAGGTACGTCACTATTGGTTTATCTCCCTTTGATACCCTCAGAGTTTCCTGAGCTCACCAGCTGTAACATTTTGTAACTCAGTCTTTGCAAGGACTACTGAAAATCACAGATGTGTGAAAGATATTGTAAAGTTTACACAAAACAAAAAGAATGGTGAGGTAGAGTTATTTTTTCAATTACTGTTTTATTGACATGATTGAATACCCATTCAGGTTTTATAATTCAGGATTTTGGCTGCAAAATGTGGTAATGGGCAGGGGTAGCTATTTGAATTGCTAGGGAACTACTGAATATGCCTGCTATTCCAGGGGCTGAGTTTCAGACTGAAGGAAGGTGGGTTCATGATTCATTGGCAGCTGTTGTTTGCTATTTGGAAAGAATTCCCTTTCCTTGGAATGTGCAAATGAAAGAATATCCCCTTGGTAAATTGTGGGAGTGAAGGGTGGAGAGGAAGCTAAGCCATTCTATCTCCAGTTTGGTGTAGGGTAAGGGAAATTAGATTTCTATGTTTTTCTTTCATTTCTGAATATCTTCCACGGTGTAAGAAGAGACAGGAGGAAGGAAGGTTCCTGCGATTTCAGTAGGTGTAGCTGGCAGTGAACAGTGACTGCATGGCAGCTGCATCACTCTTCCCAGACAGGACATACTGTCCCCTGCAAGCCAAACTGTTAATCTGAAAAAGAAGAAAAGAAGAAAAAAAGAGGAGGAAACCATCAGCATGGAGTAAGAAAGGCAGATGTGTAAAGAGCAACCAGCAGGAGTAACCAAGCAAGGCAGAAATAACAGGGTAACACCCCTGGTGAACATGAAGTGCCAGGAGGGGTGGGGTCAAGAACAGCCTTAGGAAGGTGACAACATGTGCCCCTTCGTGGAGAGCAGCTCTTCTTTGTGCTGGAGGAAGCCTCATACCTGTGCCCGCTTGCGGAAGGCCTCTTGAGCAGCCTTCTTGTTCTCATTTTTGCCCAGCCATGCAGCCAGGGCAGAGGCTTGCAGGGCTCTCCCATAGGAAAAGGTCAGTTTCCAAGGCTTAGGCAGAGGAGACTGATTCATGGCATTCAGGTTGAGAGAAGCCTCCTCTTCACTCTGACCTCCAGACAGGAAGCAGATTCCTGCAAGAAAGGTTTTGAGGCTTAGAAATAGAGTGTTCCAGCCACCTCAATCTCTGACCTTCACTTGCCAGAGGGGCAGGCATATCAGAGATAGGAGAGAGAGTGGGAATGAAGAGATAGGAATGAATCGGGAATCACCAGGAACAGCAGCAGGAACAGTGCGGAGGAGAGTAGTGACTGTTGCTATGGCTACATCCTGAGGGGTGTACTTCTTGGAGCAGGAATGCCCAGCTGTCACCATGTTGGGTTTCAGCAGTGTTCCCTCCAGGTACACGTGATGATCATTCAAAGCCTTGTAGACAGCAGCCAGAACCTGAAAGGAGGATTGAATACAGACCTCTGCTCAGATCTCAGCCTGGTGTGGAAAGACAACTTATTCTTTGGTACCGTAGCAAGATCAAATGGAATTTTGCTTTCTCCTGAAATTTATCTCCAGGGTTGCAGTTGTGGAGATCCCACTGCTTTTGAGATGACCAGGATACAACTCTTCATATTTAAGGGATTTGTCCCTGATGAGATTGAGGTAATTTGGTTTGGTCCTGATACATCTTTTTGAGATTGAGAATGCTTATATTATCTTTGAAGTGAAAATCCAAAAGCATGGAAAATACTCTTGGATTTCTTATTAGTTTGTTATGTGCCTAGGAGCAGCTCATTTTTGTAATGCAGTTATGAAGGATATTTTTGGCCAAATTCTTTGGGATCTGTGAGCACAAACTGCACCAAGTTTAGTTACTGATTTTGAGGCGGAGCACAAACGGAGGAATCTCTTCTTACCTTCTCTGTGACATACTGACAGCGCTGGAGATCATGGTCTCCATCAGGCAGGATTTCTGGCTCCACGATGGGCACCAAGCCATGCTAGGGAAAGAGAGACAGGGGATTCTTTAGAGCTATGAAAGTAAAACTGTTCTTCTTGTTTGCCCTGGCTTTGGTGGTATTCCTTTGTGCTGTGCTGCCCTTCCTCCTTGTCTTTCCCATAACCTTTGCAGGGATTCTCCTTTTGAGCTATCAAGTGTGTTATCATAGGGAACAGGGATAAGGGGCAGCAGCATCTCAGGAAACCTTGCTGGAGGAGAGGTACCTGCTGGCAGATGCTGGCATAGCGTGCCAATGTGTTGGCATTCTCCTGGATGGCAAGTTGAGAAGGTGTTGTGCTGGTGATCTTCAGCACTGCACGCCACTTGCCAAAGTCAACACCATCTTTCTTGTACTGGGCACAGCGTTCAGCCAACCCATCCAGCCCTGCAGAGGGAGAACAATGCTTCACTGAGAGCTGCTCTTCAGCACAGAGCTCTGGAAAGTATTGTGAGTCAGGCCAAGGCTGCATCTCTCTGAGTCACCCTATGGCTTTTGCTGCATGGGCCAGAGATTAGGCTCCTTAGATCTCTCCTACCTTGGATGGTGGTTTCTCCATTTGTTCCTGCTAGAGGTGCTGTGCCTTTATCCAGCTGTAGAAAAAACCAGTAAAGGTTACAGAAAGGTGAGAATTGGTCTAATTCTTACATTCTTACCTATGTCTAGTCTGCCTTTGAAGGCTGACTGTTAGTAATGTGTGGACCTTAACATGCTCAGGGTGCAAAGGAAGGAAATGTTGGAGCAAAGGGGAAGAAAAAGGAGTGAACTGGGTAAGAAAAGGGGAAGAGTGTATATAGATGCCTGCAGGGAATGGCTCAAGAACTCTGTCAGATGTGGAAAGAATTAGATTTAGGTTTCTGCTTGGAGAGACTTATTTGCCATGATGGTGAGTAGATGGGAGTTGGTGTATGAAAAATTCCATCATCTAGTGCAAATGTGCCTCTACTTAGTTGCACAAAAGCAATGCAGAGAATTTTAAAACCGACGACAAAAACTGGGGGGATGGGGAGGGGAGGAGGGGAAGGGGTGGGGACAGTGTTTTTCAGGAGAGAATGAAGCCCCAAATATAATTTTCTCTGGAATGTGATTTGGATTATGGTGCCAACCTGGCACATACAGATACTCACTTTAATTCCCACCACAATGCCTTTTTCCTTGATGAGTGCTGGGAATGGCTTTCCGCTACTGTCTTTCTGATAGAGGGTCTCATGGAAAAGGATCACTCCCCCAATGCTCTGGTTGATGGAAGTGTCTGAAGAGAAGAGTATCTCTCTAAAAGCTCGGCGGTTCTCCTCCGTGTTCTCTACATTGATCCGCTGCAGCCTGTTCCCCATGGTACCTAGTGAGGTGGACAAAGGCCAGACAAAGAAGTTGTAGGCTTGGCTGGCCTTCTGGTCCCAGTAAGTTGTAATGAACTGGGGCTTCAGCTCAGAGCTCCCCTTCTCAACCCACAGTTTGTAAGCTTTTGTTGTTGTAGCTGCAGCCCTGTCTGACTGAATTGTTTCTGCTCAAACAACAGTTTCTAAGTGTTTTTCATCTACTCTACTGATTTCAAATATGAAGCAAAACTAAAAGGAAAAACATTTTGCATACTGCTAACTGATTGATGTCCAGAACATACCCACTGATTCATCCGCAGCTAGGATCCCCTTTCCTGAAGCCACAATCCGCTGAGCTATGTCTGCAAGTGCTTTCTTCTGCTCTGGAGACAGCGCTGGGAACTGATGGGTCATGTTGACTTATCTGTGGAAGAGAATTGCTGTTACAAGTAATTACAAATAATTCTGGGGGAGACTGTGAAGCACTGACACCGAACAGGTGTTTCCTCTGCAGGGTTCTTGGTGCTTGTCTGGTCCATGTTATCACAGGCAACATGACCAGAAATCCATTTGAGTTCTTCTAGGCTTGATGTGTCTGGAAAAACTAGAAAGAAATGCAGAAGGCACATCCTGCCACATCCTTCTAGAACCAAAGGTGGAAAGACTGCATTTTACCTGTATTTGCTTAGAAAATAAAGGAAGGTCAGTCTGTCATAAAAACATGCACCAAGTAACAAGTAAGCGAATTGCTGACTCTGCAGACTTCTTGGTTCCTGTCAGTAGAATGCCAGATATTCCACTGCTTACCTTTACACATTTCCTAACACTGTTCCTCTTCTATTTCCTGCCTCTGCTGGCAATATTTGCTGCTGTGTCTGGTTGACTTTCCATCCCCAACTTTTTGCCTGGGTTTGTAATTCTTCTCCCTGTGGCTGCTTTCAGAGCTGCAGTGCATTGCTTTCTCTACAGAAGATATGGGGCCTTAGGAGAAATCACCACTCTTTTCTATCTTTTTAGCTGTGGTAGAGGGTTACCTGCTGCAATTACCAAGCACCTGAAATCTGGGTTCTGTCTTGATATGACAAAATTTTTGGAGCAGGGGAGCAGACAGAAGAGGAGTGGAGAAGCCTTATACTTCAGTAACGTTTCATACAGACACCTTGTAAAGAGTAAGCTCTCAGTACATCCATAGAAGTGTTAATGCCCCCTCTAAAAGAGCTGAATATGTCACCTCACAGGTCCTGAGAAAAAACAGTTGTGCCCAGGCTGCCAGAGCTGCACAGCTTATTTTAGTCTTCCAGGAACAAAGCCTATTTGTCTTAATCTGATTTATCTGTTTAAATTGACAACTTTTCTGAAGAAAAAAGTTCTAATGAATTGTGAGCTCAGTAACAGTAACTGGGAGTTGTCACACCACTAAGTTGTTTCAAGAAGCTTTATTTTTATTTACCCATTTTAGGTTGAGGGCTAAGTGCCATAAGCTCAAGTGATTTCACGTATATTTTACATTGTATGAGTACAATGCATTCTCTTTGTAGTATCTGCTTACATATTTTTTTTTAAAGTAGAATTAAAAAAAACTTGAATAAAACTGCACAAATGCCCCAGCTTTGTGGCTACCTGGAGTGCTTCTCAGGCTTCAACAGCTCCTTAAGCAAATCAATTTCTTTGTTCAGCCCCTACCCTCTGGCCAGCAGAAGGTGAAGATGTGGGAACAGGGGACAGCACAGTTGTAAAAGTAAATACTGTAATGCTGAAATCTTGGGTTTTTCTTACCTTCCATAAAGAAAGGAGGGCTGAGGGGAAATGCACGATGGCAGCACAATCATTTGATCCTGTTAATATTAATAGTGAGAACCAAAGAGCAGAATCAAGATGAATAGCAGAAGGAACAATGTTATATTTCGTTTCCAATCACGTTAGAAACTTCAATACATCATTGGTGTCTTTTCTATCCAAGAACCTCATCTGACTGGCATCTTCTAATCTTACATAAAATCTCACCTGAGTCCCAGTTTGCAGATGAGAAAGGACTGGATCAGGAATCTCCAAGTTATTCTCTTGGATCGTTTCACTGCCTTCTTTTGTAGAATTGTTGCAAAATTGCAGGACAAAGTTTTAAAATACAGTTTGTATCCCACACATGTAGCTTCTTCCTATTCAATTACTAGAAAACACAGCCCTTCAGCACCATCTCTGACAGTCAGCAATACAAACTGCACACACAAGAGATTTGCTTCCAAAGATCAGGGTTTGAAGAAGAAGCAGCTGAATATATAAACAGATAAATACAATGGCAGGGACAAGGAAAAGTATTCCAAAATTTAACCTATTGCATGTAGGCACAGTATTGGCCTGACTGAATTTACTTCTCTTTTACACTTGTATGCTTAGAGGAGGCAGACACATAATGACTTAGGCACCTTATATTCTTACTGCAGTGGATATCTGTCAATACTGACCTCACTTCTCTGTGGAGCTCCGTTAAAAAGCTGTTTCTAAATAAGTCTGGCTCCTTGGGCGTGGGGAAAACAGATGGGTATGAACGGCTGGGCAAGCCTGGACCCATCCTGCTGACAGAGCACATTCTTACCTAGGTGGCAGAAGACACACAGCTGGCAGGACTACTTGATATGCCTGATTGATGGGGAGCCATCCAGAGGAGCCTGGACAGGGAGGGGAAGAGGCCAACAGGAGCACCATGCAGTCCGGCCAAGACAGATACCCAGACATTGCCTGGGGTGCAGAGCCCTGGCAGCCATTCCCCCAGGACTAGTGGGATGAGGGAACAGCTCTTTGGGGATGGCCTAAGACCCTGTCAGGCAGTGAGCTGAACAGGGGCCAGCAGCAAGGGCCCAAGCATCCTGTGTGAGTGGGATCCAGCCTGGAGAGCCAGGGGAAGAGATGAGTTATCCCCCTTTGCTCAGCACTCTGCAGTTAATGTCTGGGTACTGCATCCAGTGTTGGGCCCCTGCAGTACAGGAAAACACTGACAGACTAGTGAGCTATTTCAACAGATGCCACCAAGAAGATCAGTGGCTGCAGCACTTGCTCTGTGAGAAGTCTGAAGAGCTGGGTCTAGTTCAGCCTCAAGCAGGGATGGCTTCAGGGGCTCCTCTCAGTAGTCCTCAGTACCTACAGAGCTGATTTAACAGGCAGAGCTGGGCTTTTCACAGCCACTGTGACAGGACAGTGAGAGACAACAGGCACAAGCTGAAACTAAGGAGATTCAGACTGGATGTGAAGAATTTTTTTTCACTGTTAGGACAGCCAAGCAATGTAATAGATTGACTAAAAAGGCTGCAATGTCTCCATCCTTGGAGGTTGCCAAGACCCACCTGAATAAACCCTGAGCACCTTGGTCTGACCTCGTGTCTAACCCTGCTTTGGGCAAGGGGTGGTTGGACTTCAGACCTCTTGTGTCCCTTTCAGCCTGAATTACCCTGTGACTCTCTGTGAGTACCTGTTTTAAGGAGTCAAGGTGATGCCTCCGGTAGATATGAAGGAGCTCTCAGGAAAGAGCAGAACATTTCTCCCATCATCTTTGCACTGAGATGAAGGTTTTGGGTTAGCAAAATTTTTCATTTCTGGATTCTAAAAATTCTCAAGGGTATGGGACAAAAAGAGATACTCATACTTCTGTCACCTCGAAAAAGCTGCAGATGTTTTTGATTGACATGCTAATGTCACCATCTCCACAGGTTCTTTGGGGCATATATGATTGTAAATTGCTTGGTTGTTTTTTGCTCTCTGAGTTTTTTTTCCTCATGTTCTTGTCTAGAGACCTTGATTCAACATCCTGTCCCAGAAACTGCAGATCTAAAGTTCCCTGTGCTGATTCCCATGTTAGCCTCAGAGCTGTACTCAAACCCTGAGCAAAGGTATCCCTATTTCATTTCCCTAGCAACTATGAAAGGAGGTTATGCTCAGAGACCCGTCCTCTGCAGTCAGTGCAGAGCACTCAGAATGGCTAGATTTGGCTGAGGTGGCAAGAAAATGGTTGCTTGGAAGCAAGTGTTATTAGGGAGAAGCTACTTCTCTTTCAGGGCTGGACTTTTCTCAGAGAAGGTAAAAAATTGCTGATAGACTTGCATGAGAATTCAAGTCTCATGTTGCCAGCAGGGGAGGCTGAAGGAAGCAGTCGTGAGAGTCTCAAGTGGACTAAATAATTTTGGGTAAACACATGGGATAATTGAGTAAGTGCTGGAGGATCACAGACTCAGTGAGGGTTTGAGTTGGTCAAACAACTTCCTGAAGCTGGCTATTCAGAGCTTGAAAGGTTACAGCCGACAGATGCAAGAACAGGCTTTGTTTTCCTGCACTGCAGACCTTGTACTCCTTTGCCAAATATTCTGATCCGCACCACTACACTAATGCTTCATAAGAAGCTGCACAACAAACATACATAATTGCACTTCTGTCAGTACTGATGTTTGTCAGGACCATCTGCCTTCTCCAGTCATTCTCTGTTCTCCTTGCAAAACAGAAATTTATGTACACCACAAGCAAAAACAAACATGAAACAAAGCGACAGAAAGCAATGCAGGTATGTTATTGCTCTAGTCCCTTTAGGCAGAGGATTCACTCAATCACTCCAGGAGTTCCGAGTGACTAAGTTAAGTTAGAAAGCCAGTGTTAGTAGCAAATGGATAACTCCTACAGAATGGCTGAGTTTTTATTTCTCACAAGCTCTTCCTGAAACAAAAAAAAATATTAAAACCTAAAACAACTTTCCAAGCCCACTGTAGATAAACATACCAGGTCTCAGCTTCTGATATAAGTACCAGCTTTATAGTTTAGAAATTAAATTATCATACTTACTTGTTTGTGGGCAGTGTCTCTGCTGCTACAAGCTTCTGCTGAGGCGTTTGCAGGCAAAGAGACCGGGTCCTTCTAATCACTAACTTTTATAAAATTCTTGGTGGGGCTTTTTTTTTCTCCCCCTTCACTCCTTCATTGTCCCTCCTCCCCTGCAAGCTGTCTGGGGAGGTGTCACTGATCAAGGTTGGTCTCTGGCTATCACACCACCACCAAACACCTCCAATGAGACCTGGTCATGCTCCTGCTGTTCCTCCCCTTTCCCCTCCCCTGTGTATATAAGGCATTCATGCAGTAAAACTGAGATGTTTTCCAGTTATTTCAAATTATTCCTCCTCTTTCTAAACCAGACCAAAAAGAACTACATGAGAAACTATGGCAATTGCTTACAGGTATCTTGGGCACAGCTTTAGGGTTAGATCTTTTGAAAGCTTATACTTAGGAAACTGCAGGAAGAAAGAGCAGAAAACAAAATGCAGAAACAATGCAACAGATCCTCAACTGGCATAAGCTGATATCGTTCCAGCAGCTTCCTAAGTGTTGCACTGCTTTTCCTCACTGGAAAATCTAGCATGGAAGCATATTTTCCTTTTCCAGTTGGTATATGGAAAGGCAAAATGTGATGCTTCAGTATCAGGTTTAATGAAAGAGCACGTTGTGATGTCCTATAACACAATGTACCTGTGAAATTAATGGCTGTCAAACCACATATGCCCACATTGAAGTGTACAGCTGCAAGCCAAATTTTCCCCCCAAATCCCACTGAGATGCCCACCCATATTGCAGTGACATGCAAACTTCTCTGGTACTTTCAGTGAAAAATACTGATGCTGTATAAATGGTGTATCAGCATTGCAGTTTATATGAATCCACACTACAACTATACACCAACTCTACACCTATAGATTTGTTTATTTGCTTTATTTTCTTTCTCCCCATCCTGCAGGCCAGTATTCCTAAAGGGAAGTATAGCACAAGGACTGTTGGACAAACATCATACCCTCAGGAACAACACCCTCTGCAACCTTGGACATTGGCACATTTTTACCGCAGAAGACGCAGTGTTTGCCTGCAGAATGATGTAGTTTCTCCATTTGTTTGGCTCCTGCAGTGACCCTTTCGGCCTTTACATGGACAGGTGACACACCTGATTTCTCTCTCCACAGTAGTGTTTTCCTTAGGGCACTTCCTCCTTGAGCCTCTCTTGTGTAGCTGCATGCCAAGGTCAGTGCTTGTAGGAAACATTAGGAACCTGCCAGCCAGCCAGTCAGCAGAGAAACCTCTGAAGGAGCTGACAATGCAGTCCAGTTGAAGGCCTTGTGCTTGTGTTGCTCTGGTTTCTTCCACGTTGCCCTTCCTGATCAATTCTTTTTTTGCTGAAGGAAGCTGTGGCACATAACACTGACCTAAAGCCTAACCCGATTTACAGTGTTTGCTTTACATTCCATTTCTCCCATCCTAGTAGAGAGACAAACCTCATGGTGTATTAAAGTTTCTCCACCACAACAGAGGCATCTAACAGAGATTACAAATACTTTTAATTAAATACCTTATCTAAGACCCTCTTGAGACCAAGAAGGTGTCATAATGGTGGTCTTCTTCTTCGAAGTGGGAGTTTGAGTCCTGTTGTTCCTGGTTTGGCTAGAAGCTGACACCGAGGGAAGTTCTTGGAAGTGTTTTATTCCCAGTGTCATCTGTAATATGGTTTTACAGGCTATTAGAGAAAATCTGCGGGATTCTTCCTGAAAAAAAACAGTGTCAGATATTTAGATACACTTTAAATAATCCCCTGCAGCCCACCTTACATTTTTAACTCTTTCAGAAGTATATAAAAGTATTTCCAGATGGATAATTGCTGGTATGTGCCTTTCCAGGCCTTCTAACCCTTCGATCCAGCACTCCAAGCATAGGATTACAGGTCTTCTCAGAGATTTTGAGGACAGAGAAGATAAAAAGGTGAATGGATAACATGCTTAATTTTTTTCACTTAATTTAGGAATGAGAGCCTTTTCAGGAAAGAGTATGGAATGAGCAGTCATAGTAGATGATGTCACTGTAAGGTGTTAGTATGCAGACCCATACCTGCACTGACCACACTGTGCAGAAATTACAGTGATATTAAAATGACAGTGGAAAAGAGTACATACTTCCATCACACATAATCATACTTTGGCTGTACTTGTGCCTCTTAAAAAGAAGTCATAGTAGTATTGTTTCTTAAATAATAGTAAGAGGAAAAAGCTTGCATCATGAGTGGTATGCAGTGTACTTACATTTACCAAACAACTAACTTGGCCCATAAAAAGTACCAAATCACTGCCTGCACTAACTATTCCATGGCAAATTTGGTGTATTATCCAAGCTGTAATTCTGTCTCACGGAGGTAGTGTTTGAACTCACACCTTTCCAGTGGCAATGAAGGCACCGAAGTCCAGTGGGAGTTCAATTTCAGAGGCAGAACCATTCTTCCTCTGCATCCCTGGGGTTCCTCATTCCCCCTCTGCCTCTGGCATGGGAAGGAGGACATTGGACAAAGATGCCAGACAAGGATAAAGATAGGGTGAACAAGAAGGGAGGTCAGTTGCACTAAAGAACAACTACTCTCAGTTTTTTTGTATTTTTAAAAATGGTTATACAGACTGTTGCAGTGATTGCTGATACACTTCTTTAGTAAAGAGTATAATCATTTATTAGAGAAAGGATTACTAGCTGGTTTTGAGTTTGGATGTCTGAGAATTGATTGCTTAAATACATATCTAACTAAATACAGTGACCACAGGTTTTCTGCATAGATTATGGCTTTTTATGTGTTCATGAAAGAGCTGATATAAATGGTCTTGCAATATAAAAAACTTTACACCTGTGTTTGAAACATCACTGCAAACAAGATGCATAACTAGTTACAGAGCTTAAATGTTCATTGTTGTGCCTTTCATAGCATAGAAACAGAAAATGGTAGTTAGCTATAAAAGAGATTGCTTAGGTTAAAACACAATGTGTCAACAGAAGTGAATTTTCTGTTTGAATGGCTTGGAGATTGTTCTGAAACTTTTTCACCTGAAATTCCCATACAAAAGTTGACAGAAGTATGCATTTAAAAATATTAAGGACCATTGAAAACTGTATTCACATGTGGCATGGGTTATTACTTAGGTCTTAATTTGTGAGTTTACTTTTTGGAATTTGACAGTGCAAGTACTGGATTTTTGTAGTAGAAGTTAATTTAATTGCTGTCCTTGTTATACCCAGCCTTGCTGTCAAAGGATCCAAAGGTTTTAGGTGAAGTCTTGCTGGACAAAATATATTAAAATCAACAGACAGCCTGTTTTAAAGACAATAGATAAAAATATTTTAATTACCTATGATTTTCTGGATTGTGATTTTTATTGTCTGTTTCTAGCAGTATAATTCTGGTGATTTTTTGCCTTTAACTACTCAAATGATCTAGCATTTTAAATAAAAGAATAGGTAAGTGGGAAGAGAGATAAATTGTAGTACACCTCAGAAAGAATGATGAAAAAGAAATGGATGAAGCAACTTCAGAGATTATATGGTCATGACAAGAAAAATTACAAATGTACAGCTTCTCTCTGCACTTAAGTAAATTAAATACTACTTTTGGATTTGGTCAGACCTGTAAAATGGATTGAAATGGAATGGAAAAAAACACTGAGAGTTGGAAGGATTTCCAAGAATAATATGCATCCACATGAAAAACACCTGGTTCTGTTGCTCCATGAGACTGCTGCCTGCGTGATGGGGTTGAAGTCTAATCTGAGCAGGCTCGAGCAGAGTGGAGTCTGCCTCTCACCCACCTCTCCACGCCATGCTGGATGTTTCCTGTTTTCTGTACTCTGCAGTGTTGCTTAACCATCTCAAAGTCCAGCTTGTTCATCCCTATCTAATCAGAGGTATTATTTATTAAGTGGTTTGTTTTCCCCAGTCACCTACAGCCCTCAGCCCCAATGTGAAGATCTTGGCTGTTTAACCCCACTGGAAGAAACGCCCCTGTATTTTTGGCTCCACAGCAGAGTCTGCAGACAAGTACATTGTGGGGGCTGGGGGGTGTTGGGCGGAACAGACTCAGACCACCAAGAGATTGCACAAGGAAGGGTTTGCTTTGTTCTGCATTCTGTGCAACTTAAAGCTGGGCTGCAACAAACATCGTGACTTGGAATGAAAAACAGGCAAGCATTCAACACTCCTGTTATCAAAACAAAGATCTTTGCACTGATTTCAATAGTGTGTATAGCAAACAATGATACAACTTTAAATCGAGCTGCCTGTGGCAACTTTCCTGGGCTGTTAGAAACAGCTGTAACAGGACATGAAGGTAAATGCTGTAATGACAGTGGTCTCTGTGCCTTTCTGTTGACATTTTGTTTTTAAATAAAGCAAGAAGGCAAACACCTGGCTTCTATAAAAGAAGACATTTAACTCTTTATTTTCTGTTTATCTGAACAGTACATGGTCCCCCAAAAAAGCACAGTTAGGTGCTGCCTGTTAATATTTGCATCAAGTTTGCAAAATATAAACCACAATAGATGTCTGAACTGGACCAGCTTGCTGACAGGACCATTTGTAGATGTGGTTTCTGTCCAGGAACACTGGACACCAAGGCAGAAATTTTAAGCGAAAGTAGGCATAGCTGCTCAGGGGCTTACAAACAGAACAATAAAATGTAACTCTTCATCAACATTTAAAAATCACTGTCATACTACAGCTGGGAAAGTGGCATTCCTAGCTTGCCACAAAGAACAAAGTCATGGGAAGTGACACTAATGTTGTTGCCTATAGGTACATGGATAAACTGGCTGATGAGTCCTCCCAACGCTGTCAGGACAAGTAATGAGTGGAAATAAAATTACTCCAGAATGGAGACATGCAGTGAAGAAGCACACACCATGGAGTACCTAATTCTCTATGCGTTTTTGGCAGGTGTGTGTTTTACTGAAGATTATTCAGAGCCCCATGTTGGGCCCTGGCATCTGCTGAATTTTACAATGTCTGTAAAGCTGGTGTGAAAATACACAAAATGAAACTCTGACTTTGGGAGAGAAACTGCCAGTGCCTTTATAACTACAACTCTCCCTCACAGAAAATTACCTTTTTTATTTTGTGAAATATGTACCTTCTTTATACAAAAGTAATCCAAAGTTAAATTCCACCACTCAGAGCTTGATTTTTATCTCAGGTCCCTGTTAAAATGCCTCAATTTTGATTGGAAAAGGGCCTGAGAAACCTGGTCTAATAAGACCTGCTTTGAGTGGGGATTGGATCAAAAAGATAACATCTGTGCCAATGCATGAACATGAGAGTATCTTTCTTTGTCAAATATGGTAAGGAAAGCTGGATCTGCCAATCAGGAAAACAAACAGTGAGACACAGAAAGAAGAGACTATTAGCAGAGTTTTTATAGAAAGGTTGTTTATTTTGTAGAAAGTTTGCTTGTAAATAACTTTATTAAAACAAAAAAAAAAAAAAAAANAAAAAAAAAACCAAAAACAAACAAAGAAACAACAAGATACAAAACAACCCAAAAAACCCCAACAAACCATCAAAACAATTCAGCCTGTATCCATACAAATTGCTGCTGAAATACCCAATCTGGTGATTCACAGCTCCTCACCACAGGAAGGAAGGGTTTCCTCTCTTCAAATAGAGTTGCCTTCTCACTAAGACTTTGATGCCTACTAGAGTTAGAAAATCCTCTTGGATTTCTAATCTAGTAGACATCTGTCAGCTTATCCCCTGTGTTCTGCTGGCATCATGCTTATGTTGGACATGCTTTGGAAACAAATGTAGTTTTTGTTTAAGTTAATAACTCCCCCTGAACTGTCTTGGACAGTTCTTGGGTCCTGCTGATGGCCCATCAAGAAAGACTCCTCTTGTGCAAGCAGCAGCAGCTGCATTTAATAGTCGCCAAAGTATTGGGAACACACCAACACCCAAGTAAATCCATACTGTTTGTTTCAAAAATAGTCACTAAGTTTGTTTTAAAGTCAAAGAAATCAAGCTCTTAAGGCCACATTTCAGGGAGCTAATACTGTGCTTTGAACTTCTGTAGTCTGAGATGGGGCAACTCAGCTCCACTCCCCTCAGAGAAAAGAGAGGGAAGAGGCTTTTGGGTGTTTTAAACTGCATTTTTAGCCTGAACTGCAGAACAAAATCCAACAGGAATTAAGAATTCACGGTAGCCTCCCATTCTCTGTTCTGAGGGTGATGTGCACTTCTCTGAATTCTAATTTCTAGTAAAACATGCAGCACAGAAAAGAGAAACAAGATTCAATCTGCTTCTGGAAAATTGGAAGGCAGGAGCCCTTTCCTGGGATGTCCCATTGGCAGGGTGGGCACTGTGTAAGTGCCTGAGTATCTCAGAACAGCTCCCTGCAGGCTCAGCAAAGCAGCACCTCTGTTGTGNTCTGTTCTGACGGTGATGTGCACTTCTCTGAATTCTAATTTCTAGTAAAACATGCAGCACAGAAAAGAGAAACAAGATTCAATCTGCTTCTGGAAAATTGGAAGGCAGGAGCCCTTTCCTGGGATGTCCCATTGGCAGGGTGGGCACTGTGTAAGTGCCTGAGTATCTCAGAACAGCTCCCTGCAGGCTCAGCAAAGCAGCACCTCTGTTGTGCAGGTGAGATGTGCACTTTAGCAAATTGTCGCAGAAGGACATAAAGAATTTATTAACCTTCTTCTTGCACAAAGGAGTTTGTTCTCAGCTGGTTTATCTGAAACTCTCACATTGGCTAGTTTAAGCCCTGGGCCCTCTGCACTTTGTTTGGTCCCACAGTCAAATTCTGTCACCTCTTATGCCATGAAAATTGTCTTCTAGTTGAAAAAAGATGCCTCAAATTCATGTTCTTAATTTCCAGCTATAAGGCTTAGTGAAATTACTGACCTCCTCTGGACTTTTGGTATGACAAATAAAGTACTATTGGACAAACAGGAGAATAACTTTGAGACAAATGGATAAATAATTTCCCACATCAAAACATTTATTAACTAGATATAGTTAGTTTGTTTCTTTTCTAAGGTTTCTTTCTTTCTTTTCCCCTCTTCCTTTTTCCATTCCCTGTCCCATTTTTTGCACATCGCTGAGAGATTTTCTTTGCAAGAATGAATATGAATAGAACATCATGAAAAGAACAGGGAACTGTCCTGGAATTGTACAGTACAAAGACATAAAAGAGAGAAGAGCAAGGCCACCGCACTGAAACATTCACAGCTGAAGATACAGAAACCAGCTGTATGTGCAGGCACTTGGTGGAATAAATATACAGTGACACTCAAATCCTGACACCCAAACCCCACTGCAGTGAAGGCAGAGGAGAGATCTGCCCACCTGCCACTGTGTGACTACCCTGGCATCTCCAGGGCTTTCAGCAGCTGGGAACAAAATATGGTTTTGCCTGTGCCATTTTTCTGGTGTCCTCAGACAGGAGGCCTAAAGGCCTTGCCTTTGGAATGGCA
>VZTT01008774.1:0-22692 GCA_013400855.1 Buphagus erythrorhynchus
CAGAGCCACACCTGCACACACAGCTACACCTGCACACACAGACACATCTGCACACACACAGAGCTACACCTGCACACACAGAGCCACAGCTGTACACACAGAGCCACACCTGTACACAGAGACACACCTGTACACACAGAGCTACACCTGCACACACACAGAGCCACACCTGCACACACAGAGCCACACCTGTACACACAGAGACACACCTGTACACACAGAGACACAGCTGTACACACAGAGCTACACAGAGCCACACCTGCACACACCACCCAGTTTCCAGGCCACCAGACTTCCTCTTCTCCCTGCCAAAACACTTTGGCACCCACAGCTCCTCACTTTGGGCATTTTTCCCAGATTGCCCAGGCACACCTTCAGCTTGGGAATACCCACTGCAGCAAAGCTGAGCAGCAGTTTCTTCAGCATTGTGCTGGCCATGCTGCTCCCAGCCTTTTCTGCATGTGCATCCAAAACCTGGTGTGCTCAGGGCGTCTAAAAGAACACTGCACACAGAGCACTGTGTGGCTCATGTCAGTACCCTAAGGTTTGGAGGTATCACCTAGGGATAATCAAGGAAATTTTTTCCATTATTCACAAGCATCAAGAAACATCACCCTGTTCTGAAGAATGACTTTTCAAATCATTGTGGTTTATTTAATTGAATTTGAACTGTTCATGTAAACAAAGAGGGGAGGAAGAAAGATATTTGAAGAAATCAAAGGAATGAATCAACCACATGACCACAGAAACTGAGTATTTCCCTTGATGGCTGGGGAGTTCAATACAATTTAGATTATATTCAGTAAGTAAAACTTTGGCTTGTGATATTAATGGGCTCATAATAGCTTCCTTTGGGATATATATTACTTCCACTTCTGTTAAAACTTCCTTTGATAACTTATTCATCACTTTGCCTTTTAAGAGTTACAATGTGTTTCTTGATACATTTAGTATGCAAGTCCTCCTGGAAAAAGGTTTTTGACCTTAGGTAATTTGAACTCTCATGATTTATTGTGCCAAAATTAGAGAGAGTAATTTCAATTGTACTATTCAAAAAGATCAAGGAAAAGACAAAAGAAGAAATAAAAAGTCGTCATTGACAGAGACTATAATCTCAGAATAATTTAGGCTTCATGAGAATATTCTAATTTAACTATAAACAGCATAAGGATAGAGAGTATATAAAGAATGCTAATAATGGAAAGATATTGTGGTAATAAAGAAAACTATGCATACAAGACAACATGGCAATGCTCAGCACTACTGAGCATTTTACAATAAGTTATATAAATATTTCTTTTATAGCTAGTAATTCTGACAGTAATTCACACCAGTAATCCTATAGTTTGAAAAATTGCTGTCCCTTCTTGACACATTACTGAGAGAAAATGAGGGTCAGTGGAGAAATCAAGACTGATTATGAAAATAAGCAACAAGCTTAGATTTGCACACACTTACTGTGTTTTAATATATCAATCTATAAAATGTTTATGATTTTATCTATGATATGCTACTTCAAAAATGCCTCCAAGTGCATACACATAAATAAAACAAAAGCTCTTTAGAAAACAGGGAGACAGAGAATGAGAGACATCAAAACAACCTGAATCCCCAGAGCACAGGGTTTTATAGATAAAAGTCGCTGTTTTGCACTATACAAAACAAAGCAATTGATAAAATCAGATACTTGATGGACAGGCAGGTAAAATTTATTTCAAAGAAAAACAAAGAACATCCATTTTTGGGCTTCCCCGTGGAAGGACACTTGTACAGAATGACTTGAAGTGAGACATTTATTTCACAGCAACTACCTAGGCACAGCACCTTCCTTAGGTGAAATGCAAGGTAATCTGTACAGTAGGGAGGCATGGGCTGTTCCCATATGGCAGAAAATGTTGACTTAGAAAAGATTTTATAACGGAGCCAGGGAGTCACGACATAGGTTACCTAGTGGTAATTTTACTATGTATTTCAAAAATAAACCAAAAAATTCAAAACCTTTGAAGAGGTAGAAACACGCCCACACACCCACCCCCCATCTCAAAAGAAAGGATTAGGAAGCACCACTGCATTGCCATCATATCCTTCTGCATGCCAGTACTTTCAGGTCTTATTCAGAGTGCAGTTAGGGCAGTTAGAGGGCAGTTAGTCGAGGAGGGGACACCATCCAAGTGTTCAGTTAGGTTTGATGACATAGCTGAGGGTAGCCTGGTGAAAGCATTTGCAACACCTCCATCCTTAAAATCTACTTTTCCCAATGTTCTGGAATTTAGTGTACACACTAAAATGGACCAATGACATCCTATAATAAGGAAGCTTCTGGAGACATAAATACATAGAGCAAGCCTCTTAAGTATCCCAGAATGAAACAAAACAGAAATGCTTATAATCAACATCAAACTCCTATTGCTGTCAGCAATCACTGTACAGATTTGGGGGGGGACAGTGCTAGAACTGAAGCCCCCCAGCTGACCTCACCCTTGGGGAGGTGGGAGAAATACAACTTCCCATCTGTGGTGTGGGGTGCTTCCACAACTGCATTAAAATAAGGCTTCCAAACTAATGAAAAACATGATTCTCCCCTGAAAATGGGAATGTGTAATTCTAATATTCCTCTCCTGAAAAGGCCCAAGAGTAGGTTAGCAACAAAGGCTAATGATACCTGCTTAGACTTTTTCAGATGGAGATTCTACATAATTTGCTACTATCATGTGGATATATCCCACATCCCCCCCAAAAAATTCCTGGTGATATCAATTTTTCCATAATTAACTTGAGTGTTGAAGTGCAAGGCACTTGAATGTCACAAGCACTGCTATGGGACTGTTGGGACTTCTGACCTCTGAAACTCTTATTGTGTCTGTCATCCAACATGGACAGTTTCTACTTCTCACTCAAAGAGAAAATGCAGCATCTGGCATAGGGCAACTTGTAATAGGATTGCAAAAGTCTGATTAAATGTCCTACATAGTTTGACATCTATAATAGATTTCCACTGATCTAAAAATTAAATTTAAGAACTCGGTTGTTCAAAGAATGGAAGGAAAGGATGGGGGGAAAAAAGGTCCCTGTCCCAAGTACTTTATAGAATTTTGACTTTCAACATATTTGATATTTTTGGCTCCACTGAAGACTATTTCTTTGCATTATAGTCTGTATTTGATTCTGAAGGCAACATATTTTTTTTTTATCTACACTTTGCAAATCTTTATCATTACTGTAGTGTATAATCCATGCATTTTTATAGCTCAACAAATCAATTATCTATTTTGCTCTACTGAAGCACTAACATCAACAGTTTAGATACCTTACTGAACACAACCATGGAAGAGAACATTTCCAGCTTTTTGACTCCTTCTGAAAAATATATCCAAAGATGGTAGTTAATTACCAGACATCACTTAATCTGGGACTTGGAGCTGCTTGAAATTACCACTTTGCATAAAGCTTACAGGAACATTGTTATAAAACTGAAGTGTGCCTGTCACAGGGCATTTCATGTGCTGCTTATGAAAAAGATTAATGTCTTTTTACATTACAGAAAAAAAATCAAATGTTGTTTGTACATATGTACAAACTTTTAAATTCCAGTACTTTATGTCTACATGAGTCAAAATACTTGAATACCATTCAGTGCAAAGTCCTACTGTAGCATATCATGCCATCCCTCGTATGTGTATTAGATTAGAGGCTCAGGAAATTCAGATTTTCAGACAGCATTTAACATGTGAGCATGCACATAACTTAAAATAGTTATATATGTGTAAATGTACACTGATCAGTGCACTAACCCTGTTTTGGGCTTTGGGTATTTTTTTGGTTGAGGTTATTTTTTTGTTTGATTTCTGAAGTTATTTCTTTTCTGCCTTTTTAATTCTTCTAGTTTGATCACTGGACTGTGGTTTATTCTTCTGGTTTGATCACTGATCTATGTTCAGTCCTTGTTTTGTTTAATACCTCCACAAGGATCTTAAATATCTATTACAAGGCAGATATTGCACAGATATTAACATGGAGGCAGAACTTTTCTCTCCTGGCTGATGGAATTCACACGATGGGAAAAGACACAGTCCCTCTACCCTAGCTCAAACAGTAGAAGAAGCTGGAAGCAATTTCCACACTATAACCCCAACAAAACCATTCCTGTTGCTAAGGAAGACATTAGAAAAAAAATTCTTCACTGAAAGAGTGCTTGGGCAATGGAATCCTCTGCCCAGGGAGGTGGTGGAGTCACCGTCCCTGGATGTGGCACTGAGTGCCATGGTTTAGTTCATGAGCAAGTGTTAGGTCATAGGTTGGACTTGATGATCTCAAAAGGTCTTTTTCAACCCAGTTCATTCTGTGAAGGTACTGTGCTGTTGCTTGAGAAAATCCTCACAAGCAGATTTGTAATCCAAAAGATATTTTTTTTCCTCCTTTCCTTTCTGCAGTCCAGCAGGGACTCTCCAGACCCTCATTTACATCAGCCTCAAAACTTTGTTGCACCTGTTCCATAGCTTTCAAATGTGCTCAAATAGTTAAGTGTCTGATATTCTAGAGAAGATTTGGCTCTACCTCAGCTGAAAGAAGTTCAGCTGGTACATCTGTGTTTTTCACAGTTGTAACTTACAGCTGGCCCCTAGCCAATCTCCAATTAATTAATGCTCCAAGGGCCTTCTGTTCCTCTGGCCTTCTCAGCTGAAGAATTCCTGGCTTATTGCTGAAATTTTTGTTTTTACTTTAGTGCATAGCTTTGCACTTTGCGTATTATAGCTCATTTGTTGCTTTTCAGGCCTAACAAATCATGTTGTCAATAGATTTCATTTGCACACAATTGTTTTCTTTCAAAAGCTGTGAAAAAAACCTCTGAATGCTTATTTGGTTAGTTTGAGCTATATGTAATTGCAACACCCAGACCAACTCCTGGCACCTCTAGAATGTTTAAAATATCATAGGGATATCTAGAACGTTTAAAATATCACACTCTACTCCCTAGGGAGAGGCTATCACCCCAGTTCAGCTGCTGGAGGCAAAGTCATGTCCAGTCCTCTGTGCCAGACATTCCCACCCCAAAACCCTTCAGGATCACGTGGGAGGGAGGAAATGAAGTATTGCTTGGAGTATTCAATGAATACCTCATCCAACAAGAAAATGAATTAATTTTTCACCACAGACCCAATCTAAGCCATAAAAAAAGGTTTGTGGTCATCCAAAGCACATCAGAACTTAGAAGCACCTACGAGAATAAAAGTAGTAGTTGCTTCTATGTAGGAACAGGCTGTCACAGGTATTGGCAGCATTTTGCTTAGAACTGGATTGAGGCTGAACAGAAAGGTACTGGCATTCTGCAATACAGTATAAGGTCCTGTACCAAGCATTATTTGTCAGAGCAATATTTGTGTACCTTTTCTAACCAATGTTAGGATTCTGAAAAACTGCTCAAAGGTATGAGACCAGTCTGGACCATGTGACCCAGTGTCTCATTTCTGTCTTGCTCTGAGTGAAACCTCGGCAACTCTGCAAATCAATCTATGATTTAGCTCCATTGTTTCATTACTCCATTACTCCAGTAATTAAAAAGTATTACTCATTACTCCAGTGCATCAGATATCAGTTGCAATGTTTAACTTGGAAGTGAAAAGAGAAAGCAAAAATAATCACTTGGAGAAAGACAAACTCCACATCAGTGGCTTGGTGTTCAGACAAAGTTTAAAAATATGACAATATGACTCCCCCAGCATCCCTGTGCTGCTGTTCCATGAGCAGCACACAGTGAGTGTGGTTTGTCTGTTCATGGCACAGCATGGAGGCAATGTCATCACCTGAGTATGGCTCCCAAGAATGTCAGTGGGCTGACTCAGTCTTCCAGGTTTTAATCCTTACATTCATCCCCTCCATGTGCTACATTTTCCTGGAGTGCTTTTTGACAACATCTCGGGCAAATAGTTTTTCTTTTGGATAATTTATTGTCTGAGGTTGAAGAAATTCTCTGCTATGCTATGTTCACGATATAGACAAAACCCAGGACACCTGTAAGACATCACTAAGTGATATGTTGTCATAGAAAAAAAAAGTCTTTTCCTGGTGACATCATGATGATCTGACATTTATGACTCTCTCTCTGCCTGCTCTTGTTTATTTTCTCTTATTTTCCAGTGACATAAACAATTTGCCTCTTGTTAAGCTTTTTTCCTCTGCAGATGCTACTTTTGCCTGCCTGCTTTTCTGCTCCTGTTTCCCATATTATTCCAGCTAACGCTATGGTAGTTGCTGCTCACTTGATTGTAAAATTCCTTCTAATACCTCTGTAACGTTTTTTTCCTTAAAAAAACAAACCAAACATGCAAATAAAAAACAAATCCCAACAAAAACAAAAAACCTGCAAATTTCCCCCCAAAAAACAGAAAAAAAAAACAAAGAAAGAAAGCTTATGGCCCATGTTTAATCTCAATTAAGAATTTAATCAATATCTAGAAAGGTTTCAAAATACTACACTAATTAAATAATAAGGGAAGGTTGGGAAGTGTGGCTGATCTGATGCCCACTGAAGCCACAAAAGGCACACTTGTTCTCAGTAGACATCAGATCAAGTCTTACTTGAGTGTCAATGTTTCAGCAGTTCTGCATCTTAAAATTTACTACCTTAAGTGAAGTCAGTGACTTCACTATCATTTTATGACATAAAACTTTGCTGGCATTTCAAGGCTGGTCAAGAAATCTTAAGCTCTGAGAAACCAAACATATTTTCTAACACAATATCTGTGTTTTGCAGCCAACACGGAATGTTTTTTAGCACACTAAAGAACCTGGTTATTACTCATTATTGAATGCTACACTGAAGTCCTTCATTTCTCCTGCTACTAAACCACATCACAGATAAGATGTCAGTTTAAAGTTCGTGTTCATTGTCAGAATTCCAGCTTTAAATAAATAAAATTAATTTGGATTTCTAGTTCAGTAATTGTAGCATTTATTTGAAATTTAAAAGGAAGCTGATGATTTGTTTGCTAATCAAAACTCTTGCACCTACTTGTACCTGTCTGCTTTTTGAAAATCCATTTTATGACAGACAAATGTAAATGAGAAAAACCTACATTTTGTTCTGCTCTTTTCTTTTTTCCAAAACACTTTTTAACTCCATTCTTCCAATCAGAGAAGCTCAAAATCTACCATTAATTAATTATCTACTGAGATTTTTTCTTGGTTAAGAAGAAAACCATCACCATTCTGAAAATTAGATCGAGCCAGTTTCTTCAGTAATAAGTTATTACTTAATGCCATCTGAACTCCAAAAGATTAATTCTTAATCAAAGTTTTCACACTTCCACGGTGCAATTTGTTTTACTAAAATCTACTACAAATAGCATTCAAAAAAAAAACCAAGAAATTTGCCCCTAATATAAGGTTATAAAATGCTCAGGTTTGCCTTATTTCCCTGCTAACCAGTCATTAAGAATTTATTTAGGAGAATATGCAATTCAGGCACATAAAGACAAAAGTCATCTGAGAAAAGTGAAGATGAAAAATCAGCTTCAATGTTTTTCCTGAATGGAATAAGCATTAATGCCTAAAGAGAGATTATCATACAATAAAAATTCCTTTTTTTTTTACTTTAATCCCTTGCTATATTGCTCTAAAAAATGCTGCTGAACCACAGATGCTTTAAGCAATGTGAATTTCAGTATGCTTATAATCATTTATCAAAGCAGAGCTTTGCCCTCAGTATTGAGCCAAAGGTCCTCCCTTTTACTGCCAAACCTGCAACTCTTTAGGCAATAAGCACAGCCACAACACCTGCTTTTCTTTTTATAATTAGTCTGCTCTTAATGGAAAATATTAATGACATTCATTTACATGTGTAAAACACTGTATTGTATTCATATGAAATCTAACAATAGCTCAGAACCAGTACATTCACATTTTCATGGATTTCCTTACATGAAGAATCACCTACATTGGCTGAGATTTCTTCTTGCCCAAAACATCAATGTGAAGATTATTATTCTTGAGAATTTTAGAATGCTTCATTCGCCTGATCAAATTAATTTTGTTTTTATTTTGCAAAAATGGTGTCAAAATTTAATGTAAAGTGTTGCTGCAAAGGTTAATTTACCACATCTAGTAAGGAGGCAAAAGTTATCATAAGATCATTATTTCAAAGTCATCTGCTACATAACAATTTAAAAATAACTATCTTGTGAATACTACAGGTGATGAGGTTGCAAGAAATTGTTATATGCAAAGATATTGAAGTATTTTCTGTGTAAGACTTGTATTAACTATTGGTTTTTGAGTGCAAAGTAATTAATGTAGAATTTAGCTGATACATAACTGTTCCTCTGTAAATTCCTCTGAGAATGGCCCCATCCAAAGCAGCAGAACAGCACAAAGTCCAGCAGCAATCTTACCCCTAGGCAGGGCACTTCCCTGGGAAAGGTAAATGTGTCAGAAATCATTTCAGAGCCAGCTGGCCTGAGCACAGTCCCTGAGATGGGCCCAGAGGTGCCAGCTGTAGGCTGAGATGACTATGGTAGGCTCAAGAAAAAGTCAAATGTTATGTTTTGCCTTTGCTGAGTTATAACATAGGCTCAGACATGTGGGAGGCACTGACCATTTTTGAAATTATGTGGTACATTAGAAAAGCTGACTAGTCAATATGTTAATCTTCACTAAACCCATTGATTTCAGAGAACTGATGGATTGGTACTGGGAATTCTTGGTGATTAATCACTGCTAGCACAATAAGGTGCTTGAAGTGAAATCTGAGTATTTTAATTACATAGATGAGCTTGAGGATGTGCTCAGAAACACCTGCAAGAAGCAGCACAGCACAGACCATGGATACAGCCAAGAGCAAAGCACACTGGTACAGCTGGGGGAAGGAGCAGCCAGCACTCTGATAAAGCCAGGGGGGCACAGGGCAGAGTCCTGGAAAGTTCCCAGACCTCACTGTGCACAGACAGAACACTTTCCTCTCTCCATCATGTGTGTTTTACCCAGAGGCTGGGCTGGGAACTCCTCCCTCTCCTGTGACCCTTCCCAGGAGGGATGGGGACAATTCCTTCTCTCCCACTGATGTACCCTTGGACAGGCCACCAGAGTGCACAGCTTCCCACTCTCCTTCACTTTGGATATTAAAACTAAATATTCCCTTCCCCCCCCGCCCCAAAATATGGTGAATAACATATGCAGTTCCCCTCAAATGAACTCCACCCCCACACCTCCATCCCCTCCCTTTCAGCATCTTGGCTTTATTCTATTTCCTTCTAATACTGCTTTCTTTGTTTTAGCAGCTTATGACAACGGCAAAATAGACTAACACATTTGATTCTCATGATGTTCTGAATAAAAATATTCAAATCATCTGGAGGCTCATGTGTTTTAAAAATAACTATTAATCAACTTAATCTCAGTAAGATCAGATGGTATAATTTAGCCTCCAACCCCCCAAAACCAGCCCTTTTTTAGATTGTCTAGAGAACATAATGAATTGCAGAAAACCTCTTTTGGGTTATGCTGGATACAGCTCACACAATTTCATGCTTTTGCTTATCTTGCAAGTTGAGTTACTCAATATCCCAGATCTTTCCACCAAACATTGTACCTCCAAGGCTCCCCAAATTAACCCCAGGTATCTGTCAGCTGTCAAGAACACAATTATTTATTTCATGTGAAAGAGCCGTTCTCTGAGCTTGGATTTTCCATCAATCAACACAAGTAAGAGGCAGGCACATGTATATGACATTTTCAAAACACATTCCCCTTGAGAACTTACTGTTCTTTCACATTTTAATTGCATTTTCAATGATCTAATTGGTTTTGGTCCTTCTGTGTACAGGCTGCACTTTGAAATGCTTTTATGAGTAGAAACGTATAATTTCTTCACCATTTCATGTTGTGGACTTTTTATTGCTAATAGATAATGGGATCAAATGAAACTTTCAAATTTCCATATCTCAAGATAAAAAAAGAAATTATCAACTTTTCCTCTAAAATTCCTAGATAATTTCACATGTTGCTACTTTAAATTTGGTTACCTGTAAATTTTTGTTGGTTCTGTCAGTGAGGAGTGCCTAAGAAAACTACCATCCAAAAGTAACCAATTTTCTTTATAATTCTGAAAGACTATAAAATGAGTCAATAATGTGTAAGCAGTTTCTTTTCTCACATGTTAATGCTCAACTTTATGCTTCTTCAAGAGAATATAAAACACATATTAAAGCCAGAAACAAAGTACCAGTGAATATTGTCAGGAATCTGTCAGCCATTCTGTAGTTTTCTGTGAGCTACTTTCTCCAGTTTGGTTCCTCTGAGCCTTTTTTTTTCTCTAAAGGGTCTTTTTAATACAATTCTTTTTGCAAGTAGAATACGAAAATGTCCTTATCTTCATAGCACACCTATTTTAATCTCTTTGATGCACGGTAATCCAATATGCATGTAACCTGGGGCTGCTTTCAAAAAAGATCTGCAAATGATAAGAGCCATGTAATTCAGCATGACAGAATTTAAAAAAGGCATTTGCAGGGCTATTTATGAGAAGAGCAGAAACTAAACTTTCATCTTGGTCTTCTTAGTATGGATCAAGATGGTTAGACATAGATTGAGTAATTCTATATTAGTCAATCAACAGCTTCACTGTAGCTGCTTTTATATTTTCATAGTCTTGTTTGTGAGCACTTAAAAGGAAAGTTGTAATAGCTCATGCCATAAATCCACTAACTATATTTCTATGCACAGGCATGTACATGTGTACATAATGTATAGCTACTAAAAGTTCCCTCAGAGCAAGACACATCAGGAAGTTTGTCAATGAAAACAGCAGTGTTGCTTTTATAGAAGAGAAACTATTTCAAAGAGTATGCAGGGAATTAGTGTCAACAAGAAATTCATCAAATCAGCATCACTGCCCACATTCCTTCCTCCTTGGTTATGTGCAGACTGCTTTGCACTGCATGAACCAGAGCTCCAGTGTTACCCTGACCTCAGAAAGAGCCAAACAGCCACTGCTCAAGCACTTGGAGAGCAGCAGTTCTCTCACAAAATAAGTGAGGAAACAATTAAGCAAAATCTACTAAGACTGAAATGTGTACAAAGAGGCAAATTGATGGGAACTGCAGGAGTTACCTCACCTGGGGAGAATCCTCAGGGGGTTTCAACATCTGTAACTGATTTCTAAAAGATGGGTCACCCTGAAAACACTTGGTATGTGATATCACAGAATCTATGAAGGTTGGAAAAGGCCTCTGAGATCACCAAGTACAAAGTTTGACCAGACACCACAATGTCACCCAGACTATGGCACAAAGTGCCATGTCCAGTCTTTTCTTAAATACCTCCAGGGATGGTGACTCCACCTTATTTCTGATAAGAAAAAGGAGGAGGTTTCAAAACAGGATTTCTGACAAGATCAGGAGGGAATCTTTTCCTCCCTGCACTGGCAGCAGTGCAAAATCAGCTAGAGGGCTGTTTGGTTGTTCACACTAAGCCCAAAGCATCCCTCACAAATATGAGTCAAGGCATTTTAAGCAATAAACAGAGTGGGCTAAAAGGCAACTCTGAAAAGAGGGAAATTCTGAAAGAGATCTCTTAAGGTTATCTTGATGTTTTCACTGCTCCTACAGGAACATGAGCCTGCAGTGCTCACAGGAGCTCTAAGTGGGACACTGCCTGTTCTTCCCCTACAGTTCACACACTTCAGTAGCATGTGACAAAAAATACCTGTGCTGCTGTTATAAAAACAATGAGTCTCCAGGTCATCTCCCACTGCAGACTTCCCCTTCAACACTCATGTTTCTTCTCTTGGCTGAGAGGGAATAAGAAGAAATGCAACATAGCATTTACCATACAAGTGATGGGGTATGGAGAAATACTGCAGAAACTGCAGCATCAAACCAAGTGAGGAGCAGGAGACAAACTGGATTCAAAAGAGACTGTCAGGGACCCATGCCCAACACAGGAGACAGGGTGCAACCAGGCAGGGTATGACTGTCAGAAGCTGCAAACCTCATTTGTATCTGCTCATGCTTGCAAATCATCCTGTGCAGGCACCTTGGATATCCTGGCAGGGAGCATGGCCAGCCTTGCACTTCCTACTTGTTTCTCACCAAGACAGCTCACTAGTACAGCCTTACATCTCGACACCCCTAATCCTCAACTGGCTGGCACTATTCAGGCAGGCTTAGACAAGAAAACTTATTTTTGAGCTGTAATTCTTAAAACTGCTATAGCTGGGGTAGTAAAAACTTTTCTTTCTTGCCAGCAGAGTAAAATCACTCTTTATTTCACTTGGAGATTAACACTGCCAGCAGTGACTGCCACTTGGGCATGGTGTATTGTAGGGTACTACAACACTGGTCAGCAAAGTTGTATCAAAGCTTTCTGCCCTGTAGGTCTAAGGTTTGAATGGGAGATGAAACAAAAGGTCTGTGTTCAGATTGATTCTCAAGCAAACAAATGAATTAAAGGAATTTGTGGAAGGCAGTGTTGTTTCAAGGACTCTGGGTGGGATATAACTCAAGATTTTCAGAGCACCTGCTGGCAGATGTGTCTCTCTCCAGCTGGTTCTTTCTCCTTCTTTTCCCACAGTTTTTCCTATCATGGACATCCTCCCTTAACTGTCCCCCATTCCTGGACATTCCCAGGACTCTTCTGCTGTTCTAAACCAATCTTTTTCTGTTCAAATATAACAATCTGATCTTCAGGTGTAAGCTCCAAATGATAATAACCCTTTGCTCTCCTTGCAAAGGAGCCCATGCTCACCCTTTGTGGCAGTGCATGGCTGGGCAGAAGAGAGAAGGAAGGGCCCAGGAGCAGGAGTGATGCTCTGGGAGGGAGCAGTGNCGCTCACCCTTTGTGGCTGGGCAGAAGAGAGAAGGAGGGGCCCAGGAGTAGGAGTGATGCTCTGGGAGGGAGCAGTGATGCACAAAGACTCTCCAGCTAGTTAAAAGTTGGACAGTGATATGTTTATTACAACGCTGGGCACACCCGGGAAAAAATTTCCCACAGGCATGTGCAATATTCACAGGGCTCCAGCTCTCCTTTTATTCACAAAAATCTGACATAATCATATAATTGCCTAATATCCCTATACATATGCATTACCTAGCCCTGCCTACCCCCACCTTGTATTAAAATGAGCTCAAAGTCCTTTTACGCCTGTGCAGTCCTTGCCCAAAATGGGTCGGTGGGCTCTGAAATGGGTCAGTGGTCTTCTAATGATGAAGTCAGGGACATCTTACTCATGGTAAACTTTTCACCTTTTCTTGCTGGCAGGCTCTCTGGTCCCCTGGCCATAGTCCCAAGCTCCCCAACTTTGTTCTGGCTGATTTTGGGGCCCAGGTGCAGTCACAGTTTGTTCTGACAAGACCCCATCCTCCCATCCTGACACAACAAAGCCAAGCAAGTGATATATCATCTTAGCTCTAACTAGTTCTACCTGCTAAAAATTAACTTTTCTACATTGCTTCTATCCTAATCATTACATGTATTGCTTCTATCCCCTAGCTGAGCTCTTAACCTTTTAATTCTTGATTCAGCAGGAGGTGGGGCAGAGGCTGGAGCTGCAGCTCAGGGAGCAGCAGTGCAGAGGCACCCTTGCTCAGAACTGCCTGGAGTCCTTGGCAAGGCTCAGGTGCCCTGCCTGAGAGCCTGGCATGGCCTGGGCAGAGTCAGCCCTCAGCTCAGCAGCAGGAACAGCCCAAGGATGCTGCAGCTGCTGCTGGGTGTGGGGAAGGGATGAGCAGAGGACACATCCAGACAAGCCGTGCCTGGTGAGCTTTTGGCAAAGCAACAGCTGCTAGAGAAGGAGCTCGATAAAGTGGTGCTTTAGAGGCAAGGACAGGCAGCTCAGCCACCCCCTCAGCTCCTCCTGTGCTGAAATCACCCAGCCCTCTGCCTTTAGCTGCTCCTCTTCTGCAGAGTCTGTGTTTTATGAGCAAAAATTGGAGTTTTAGATGGTTAGAAGAGGTGACAAATCTTGCCACAGATGCCAAGCCAGAGGGAAGCAGAGGGCAAAGGACATGTCCCAGGATTGTCATTTTTCCTTTAGGAGCTAAGGAAATCAGAGAATAGCATCTCTGTCAGATACAAGTATTTACAGTCTTGAACAGGGAATTAAATGACAAAACCATCAAAGTACAGGAACATCAGCAAACCCTACAGCTCCCTGGATTCCAGAAAGCAGCTGGTTCAAACCTTCAACCACCAGTTATCTTTTGTTTTCCCCAATGACACTGCATTTAAAACTGCTGTGTCTTCATGCTTTTACTTTCAAACTCTGATTACAGAAAGTTCTTTATTGATGAAATATGTGCCAGGAAGAACTCATCTTGAATTTCACATTCAAACTTGATATTGAGATATTTTTAGGGTGGAGGAAAAGTTAAAAAAACCCCACAAAAACCACCAACAAAAAACTTTTGAAAGTTTTTCCCTGATGCAGAGCTTTGCTATTTCCATCTAAACCATAGAAATGGTTTGTAGAGCAGAATTACTTTCTGAAGCTTAATGATGTAGCAACAATCCAAGTGTTTTCTGTGAGTGTCCTACAGTAATAGCAATAGACAAGATCTTGTAATAGCTGTCAAGTGTTTCCTTTTTTCTCTTCTGTTAAGTGCAGTTTCCCTACCAGAATAAAGAAAACATGCTCAAGATCTTTATTTCACCAGAAGCAGCACTACTATTAAGAAGACATGCCTCATATGAGAGAACATATCTTTGTGTAGGGGAGAAAATTTTTACCCTGATGACAGTTTATAGATATTTCAAATTAAGTGAATTTCATACAGCAGAATGGTGAAGCCATCAGAAATGATGCATTTCTGTAAGTTTTATAATCAGAAATGGTCATAGCTATACACTTAATTCAAATATTTAAACACTTAATTGCGTGTTTAGCTGCAACTGAAAGAGTGGCTTCAACTTCATGCTGAGAAAAAGGTTTCTTTTATTGCACTGCACAGTCCTTGCTCTAAGGTTTTTCTGGGTGTTTGTAAATATTTTTATAATAGAAAGTGCTGGCAGAGTTTAAAAAAAAAAAAAAANGCTCTAAGGTTTTCCTGGGTGTTTGTAAATATTTTTAGAATAGGAAGTGGTGGTAGAGTTTAAAAAAAAAAACAAAAAACAAAAAACCACCCCAACATCAACAACCAAAAAAACCCCCATAGTAGCAGATGTAAAGAATTTGATATTAACTGCAGTTTAGAGATTTACTTGGAGAAATATGTGGCCTGAGTGGTCCTAGGCACACACTCTACCCTGTGCAATAAACAATAATGAGCCCTTCAGTTGTGCAGCTTCCATTTCATTATTTCACTATTTTAATAATCAGGGACATCTGTGGAGAAAGTTGTAATAAAAGCCAGGGAACATAAAAATTTTGGGATACCTTTAGGTTATGCCTAAGTATATACAGAGAGATATACTAAAACTTTAATTAAAATAGTATTAATTACAGAAGGAATAGCTGAATTACTGAGGGATAATGAACATGAAGTAACTGTTTTCAGATGGTCTAACTGGGGTAAATTACTCCCTAGAGAACTATATTGTAGTCACAAAATCAGAACATTACGGATGTTAACATATGAAAGAGGACAAATGAAGGTCTAGTTAACATTGCAAAATCTCATTTTCAGAACAGCACAGAACAGACATTTAGGCAAACCTCATTGCTTAGTCCCTTTATGAAGGTTAAGTAAAAGAGGAAACCATTCAAACCCATCTTCTCTATGTAACTTTAAGTGAAAGGATAATTTAAAAAAAACCCAGTGAAGTCAGAGAGCATGAACACCTGAGCAGCATCTCTGCTCCATCCTATCCATCTTCCTGCCAGTGTATGCAGTTGTATCACTGCTGTTGATTGTGAGAAGAATCTGATCTTTGTGCCATTGCATTTTGAAAATGCATACTTGACAGAAGGAAAAAATTCCCGTGACCAGAATGGATTTCTTAGGACTAGTGTAGCTCTATCAATGAAGTGCTGCCATAATATAAATAATGTTTTTTATCCTGACTCCTAGAGCAATGAAACTCATGTGACTGCTCTGCCTGTTTCACTGGTTTTACATTAATGACTGAGAAATTCTGCTGTTTAATTTTATCCAATTGACATAGGGTAGGGGACAGAAAAATTCTCAGAGATAATTAAGTTCCTGAAAGTTTCAGGAAAAAAATTGTGCCTGAAAGAGAAAGAAAACTAATTAGTGTTCCCACAGATGGGAAAGCAGGTAGGCTCATCTCCAGCTTGCAGCTCGTCCCTGACTAATCTACACCCTGGAAATGGCAAACCATCCAGCCCACAGATAGCTCCAGACAAGCACTGGAGAAAACAAGATTATTCACAGAAGATGAAGAATAAAGGAGAGACATGGGGAGGAAAATGGTTTAATTACTATGCATGAAAAACCTTGAGTTAAAGCCACACCCCTCATTAGTGACATTCTGTACAATAAGTAATTAAGTGTCCAGTTCCCATCCTGTGGGACTCCCAAGGATATCTGCACTTTCATATAAAGTGCATTATAGACCTAGCACAGCTGAGCTTCCCTTTGCAGGGATAAAGCCTCCATCTACACAGTTCTTCCAACACTATATCTGCACCCCATAAAACTTCTTCAGGCCAAAACAGCTTCTTCTAGCATTGCTAAAATACCTGTGCTGGTTCTGAATTAATGTTCTAAAAGCTAAATTGGGCTTACTCCCCTCCACTTCCCCACCATGTGCATCTTCTTTTCCTCCCATCTGAGCAGGTTTTTAGCTTCTCCCCACCCCGCAGTTTGGTTCCTGTGATACCTTTCTGAACACCACACCTTTTAGCTTAGCAAACACCTTCAGTCCCTGTGCAATTTCTATAATCTCTCTGCATTAAAATATGACAGGTACATCCTCCTTTTGACTTGCTATTTAGCACTGACAACAGAACAGCAACAAAGCTTCCTGCCCTCAAATCAAGCCCAGCATGACTGAAACCATCTAAGCCTTGCAGTTATTCAGAATGTCATAGTCTGTCCTGAGCTGCTACATATTAGCTGCAAAGCTTGAGCACAACCTGAATGGGCAGGGGTGAATTGCAAAGCTTATCTCACAAAAATGTTTTCTGAATAGAAAAGTTTGCAGGTGCATCCCTGACAAAACTTGCTTCCTGCTAATCCAGTGTGTTCCCAAAAACAAAACAAATAAACAAAATCCAACAACAAAAAACTCTAACAAAGTCTAAAACAAGCTAAACAAACAAACAAAACGAAAAACAAAAACAAAACAAACAAACAAAATCCAACAACAAAAAACTCTAACAAACTCTAAAACAAACTAAACAAACAAACAAACCAAATAAAAAACAAAACAAAAACCAAAACCAAAACAAAAACAAAACAAACAAAACCAAAACAAAACAAACAAACAAAAAAAACAAAAACAAAACAAACCCAAGACAAAACAAAAAATAAAATGCTACAAACTTTTCTCATAATAATAATTCAACTCAAATTATTCTGGACACACTCATTGTGCATTGCTCTCCAAGTGCTAAAGTTTTCCAAAATAGGTACTCTCTGTATATGCTGTATAATACCCATCTTTTCGATTGGATTTGCAAGTCTTTAGCCATAAATGTATGGTTTTTAAGAAAAATTGTAGCAGTGGTTAAATGTCACATTTGAAAACACATTTTCTTGTAACTTCATGTCTATTGTGAATTGAAATTTTATGCATAATGGGAAACATTTCAGAGATGCCAAATACTTAGAGTCTCTATTTTTCGAAGAAATCCCAAGAGCAACAAAAAGCCAAGAAAGAAGGATCATTCCTTCTTGTCCACAAAACTCTGCTGAATGGGTTTGAAGCTAAAAAAAGACTCCTTAGCTCCTTTTTGTGGCTGTGTTGTTGGTAGAGACATGAGACAGTCCAATGCAGTATCAGGTAACTCCACTGGTGTGGTAGCAAAGGAACAGCTTCCACAATATTGCAGCTGTCACTTGCAGGGGTCTCTCTCCATATGTGTGGTAGGAAATACCTTTGTATTCTGCTGACCTCTTCCAAGTACAATGGAAAAAAAGGAGAGTGTTTGTGTGTGTGTGTGTTTGTGTGTGTATTCATGGGAATATGTGACTCTACACTCAAACTTCACTGCATTTTCTGTTGAAAAGTTTGTAGGGAGGCCTATGTTTAGCTGGTTTAAAATTTGAATTTATTTCCCTGGGAAGGATACTTTTTCCTCTTCTTTCCTCAGTCAGAGCATTCACAGCAGAAATGGACAGCACATTGCAGCCATTCATGTTTGTATAAATATTTCTATACTGTTGAAATAGAGGCAGCTAAAATTGGGAATCTCAAGGCATCATGGTCTCATGATGCTTTCACAGTTGTATTTCCTGTATCCCTGCCTGCCCTACATAGAGCAGTAAAACCAGAAGCACTCTCACAGAGGAGTGCAGATCTCATTTCTCCAGTGCATCAGAAAAGAAAGAAACCTTGTCTGTACCTAAATACCAACTTTTTTGGCCGTATTAACTTCAAGTTTTGTAGCTGTATTTAGTTATCATGGCCTGGGTGGGACATACTATTGTTGAGGTATGTATGAATTGAAGTGACATAAAATACAAGGCAGACTATATTATTACTAAGAATATACAATTTATAAGCTGCATTCTCTGATAACAAGTAGCTTTCAGAGGCACTAAACGCTATAATGTGTAGCACCAGGCTATTTGCAGAATGACACAGCTTAACCCAGAGAGAATAAACACAATTTATAGCCTAATATTTTACAGGCAAACTAGGGCTGCTCATTGGGACACTATTTCCTAAAATATGAAATGTTCATTGGAGGTTATATATGTGCAATTCTAAGTGTGTGTATATATACATAACACGAGCATGACTGTGGAGTGCATGTGCACAGAGGCATGAAGATAACTACACTTTAAAGTTATGTTTCTTTTAATATAAGATTGCAGTAATAGAAGTGAGGCCTAAATAGGCTGATGACAAGAGCTCCTCAGATGATATAGTCACAATATTTCTTATTCTCTCCACCAAAAAAAGTGTATTAGCTGTGTTGAAGTAAACTGTTACTGTGAGGATACAGTGGGAATTTGGGGACAGTCTTTAATAAACACTGTGTTGTCTTGTAATTTTTGTATTTCTTCTGCTCCAAGTATAGGACCCTTTTGCACTGGAAATATATTAGCACATAACTAAGGTAAACTTATGAAAGGAATGGTCTAACAATTTCTATTACAGAACTGCCAGAGACAAGTGGCAAATTATTAATTCAATACCAAGAGTAAATATTAAAGAGACAGAGAAAACAGCTTGAGGAATAGATTGGAGGGTACTTAGTAAAATGTGCTGTCAGAAGAGGTTGCAGAGAGTTTCTCTGAAGGGAATGCACTGGAGTTTCCTGAGGCTGGTGCAGCCCAAGGCTGGAGACACATTGCTGTGTAATGCTGCTGCAGACAGGTAAGTCTGCCACGGAGACTGTGCCTGACCGCCAGCGGCAGCGCCGTGTGACACTCGAGATGGATGCTGGAACACCAGCAATGCAACAGCACTTTCTGACAGCAAGAAACCCACACGTTAGACAAGAACTGGAGACAGGATATTTTCCACTCAAACAAGATGTCTCTTCCTGGAAAACATCAAATCTACCTTGCTGGTAACGTTCAATATTCATTCGATAAATTTTATACTTCCTCCTTTCAGAGGTACAGTAAAATTTAGAGAAACAGGAATGAGGCTTCAGTATTCCTCAACAAGACAGCATCCTCTGTCATTTCTCCCTCAACAGGGAACTTGAAATACAAATTTGAATAATGTTTGACAAAATTTTTTTGTATTCGGCATATTTAGTGCTCGCAGAGTTATCTTTCACACTTGCTTTATTCATTGAGGCTTGGAATAGATTTAGATGGCTTTGTACAATCTTATCATAATCCTCTCCTTTTATCCTCATTTCCTGCACAGCTCTGTATCTGTGACTACATTTGACATTCTAGACTAGTTCAGAAAAACACAAAGCTCCCATCCACTCAGGATGATAATTCACCACAAATAAAAGGAAGGATTAGATCTGGTAACCAGTTTTTTTCTTGTCCTGGAAGCAGAGGAGAGGAAAAATGAAAGGGAGTGAGGTCACTTTACAGGAGGAATGATTAGTAATTGAAGTTAACCAAGCCTTGGCTCTAAAATGAAAGATGTCTACATAATCATTGTTTTATAAAATGGATAATTGGGCACAATTTACTTCCAACAGCAAAATTCAATCAAATAACCAGGAGACCCTGCCAGTGTTATATCAGGATTCTCAAAAATATCAAACTGACCCAGAAATCTAGTAATTTTCAGAAGTTTCCAATACTTCTGAAGAATAGCACAAATCATAAAATTGAAGAAAACCAATCCCAAACACTAAATCAATAGGAATAAAAAAATTCACACTTGTGCACTCTGCTCTGCTGCTTCCAAGGTTCAGAACTTGAAACTCAGTTCTGCTTTTTGAAGATCATTTCATTTGGATCAGAAATTACTTTGTGCTGGAACACAAACAACTTTGCTTTCATTAATATGAGAATTTCACATGGACTTACATCCAAATCTGAATAAACAGCATCTCTCCATGATTAAGTAGGCAGGAGTCTTGTTGTATGACAATAAAATTCCAAAAATCAGCAAATCTTTCATTTTAATCTCTCTCAAGTACACTACGTTGTTCACTTTATTTAAAAAAAAAAGAAAAAAAAAACCAGCATGCAAAACAGGACTATACTTGAAATCATAATTATATTCCAGTGTTGTCTGACAGAAACAAATATGATTTTGAGCTAATATATTAAAAATGGGAGAGGGAAAGTCAGAAAATGGAATTGTGTTAATAAAAACGGCTGCATCAAAAATAATTTGATATTATCTCATAACTTCATACTTAAAGACTTTTTTACAGAAAACCTTGAGAAATAAGCACTGGAAATGCAATTCTAAGCTAAATCCTACTTCTTGCCATTAGCACACTTTTGCTGGCAGGAAAATCCAATGGAGAGGGATTTCCAGAAAATATAAATTTTTTTTTTAAGGAACCAGAAAAAAAAAAAAAAAAACCAAACCGAAACATGAAAACAGACTTATTGAAGCACTGTTAAAAAAGAAAGAGAAATGGAACATTAATTTGCTGCCAAAGCATACGAAGTGAAGCACCTTTGACATTGCAGAGCTCGCAGTGCTTGGAACCAACCCCTGTCACTGCAGTGGTTTCATTTATCTCCAGGTACAACTGCAAGCAGTCACTGCCTGCACCTGGAAGTGTGGAGCTAGACATGTATTAGTGGCTAGCTTCTTTCTTTTTCTGCCTTTACTCAGAGTCAGGATTGAAGCACGAGAGATGGATTTTTGTGTTCGGACTTGGTTGTTTATTAATTTTCATTTATAGCACAATGAGTTCTGCAGTACTTTTAGCTAACAAGCTAAAAATGACAGAATGGAGCTGTATCTTGCTTGTTACAAGGTCTTTAAGGCCTAACTAATTAAAAGCTAGCCTTTCTATTACTAATACTTTTGACCCAATGACTAAACACTTGTGACCTGCAGTGCAGTACTTTCTCTTTAACCAAAAACTGCTACTTAAACCCAAGAAGAAGAAGGAAGAAGAAGGAAGAGGAGGCTACCCCCCTCGAATGTCCATCTTCCCAGGCTTCAGGGTTCCAACAGATATCAAAGTATCTTCCTTGGGCTTTTGGGCTGGGAACCATTACAGAAACTAGCATTACCTGCTCCAGTGATTTCCTGGTTTTGCTCAAGTGCCAAGCACTTGCCAAAAGCCTGCCTTCAGTCACACTTAGAAATGAACCTGGGCTTAAACATCTCATCTTTGGGAAGAAATAATGACTTATTTAAATTATTGTCATAGCATATACATGCTATACACTTAATGGAAGAAAGACCCATTTCTAGCATCCTCAAGGATTAAGAGAATACAAAAATGAACTCCAAGTCTCCAGGAAAGTCTGCCTCTGGTGGTGGCTGTGAGGGAAGTATATAAAAGAAAGCTTAAAGGAAAGTCCTGTGCACATGCCAAACAAAAGGAAAAATTAAATAAGGCAGTAAATAGTTAAAAACTTCTCGGATTTACTTTAATGAAACAAATACTAACAGTTGATTATCACATTCACAATGTCTCTGGCTTCAGAAAATCAAAACCAACAACAGATATCAGATTTCTTTTCAGGAAATGTGCTTCTCCTTTCTCTAAACTAAATCCCAAAATAAGCTGTTTAATCCTTAAGTCTTGCACATAAATTTGCAAACTGCATTCACTGGCTGTGCACACAACACCATACCTAGTATTTTTCATTTTATTGGTGAGGCTTTCCCTTAAGCATTTAAATATTCTCATGTCCATTGTTAAAGGTTTGCCACACATTAGTATATCAATATTTCTGAAAACACACCATTACTGAAATCATCTATAACATTACTTGATGATAAAATATTTTTTTATCCAGATTTCAAACTCCAAAGCAGACACATGATGAACAAGATCAGCTGCTATTACTTCATTGACAAGACCATGTCACCTTACATGGTTTATGGTAAGCCAATGAATATTTTATTAATATATTCACACTACCAAAAAAAAAACCAAACCCACAAACCAAACCAAGGCACAAACAAAAACCCAAAACAAAACCAAACAAAAGTGTTGCTTTTCCCGATCTTTCTCTT
>VZTT01008774.1:22731-69699 GCA_013400855.1 Buphagus erythrorhynchus
AAAAAAAAAACCAACAAACCCACAAACCAAACCAAGGCACAAACAAAAACCCAAAACAAAACCAAACAAATAAGAGAACAAAAAAAAATCTCCCCAGAAAACCCTGAAGAAACAAAACATACTTGAAGAGAAAATTCTGAGAAGACCACAACTAAGGTGTGCTGCAGGTAAGGGAGGGTAAAGTAGTTTTGAAACAAACATACTTTTTGAGGGTAAATTAGAGAAGACATGAGGATGAAACAGGCATTAGGTACCACAAATTTATGGCAATGAGGTCCCCAATATTAAAATATGTTCTCTTTGTATCACTCTAATTAGTTTTGAAAGTAAAGAGCTTGCAATGGAGGCAATAAATTGCAGTGCACAGACACTGGATTTTAATTAGAATTACCTTGTATAGGTCACAACTCTTTATTTAATGATTAAGTATTCCAATTTGATATCATTGTGCTGTTTACCAACTCAAAGCCACTGAAGTGTGATCATGCAAAGCTGTTTGCAATGTTATTTACTAGCATTTTTTTTATTTCCTGCTTCTCCCTGTAACAAATTCTTAGCTTTTAACTGGCTGGGGAGTATGATAGTTATTTGAACTTGAGCCAGGGGGATTCAGGTCTCCATAGTCATTGAAGTGATCTTTACTGAGCAACATTTTACATTTTGCTAAATAGTATTCTAGAAAAAAAACAAACCTTACCTAAATGACTGATCTGGTTTCCTACATTTTTAAAAGTCTCTTTATAGTAAATGAAGATTTTAGATATAGACTCTTTAATATCTTGTTACTGATCTCAAATAGTTAGGAGAAGTTTGCATGGATAACTATGAAAAATTCACAGCTGCAAATATCAGTGTCTCACAGTAAGTTACAAAACAAACAAAAACATATATTTAAAATTAAGTATATAAAGCAAAGTCAGGCTCATTCACATCTTCATTTGAAAAAGGAACTGGGTTGCACTTCATTTTTACACATACCCACATTTTTTTATTTTAGGTAGATTCTTGCTACAGCAGGCAATTTTGCCTTGTTATAACTTATTAGCTTCTAAACCCCTTTTTTGGAAGAGAAGAAGGAAATAATTTAATACTACAAGTGATAAGGAGAACAGTACCAGAGTAGCAACTGAACATGTGGCAGGAGCTTGCTATCCCCCAGGTGTCAGGTAATTCCCAGAGCTGTAGATCCTTGCCTATGTTAGATCTGTGGGGACTATGGATATCCAAAGGCAACTTTGCAAGGAGCTTCCATCCACTGATGCAGCAGGTGATTTCACAATGTGTGTTCCAAACATGCACCCTTAGTGGGGGCACAATAGGAACTGAGATGTGACCTTGGGAGGACAGAGTGTGTCATAGCTTTAGTGAATCAAGTGCCATAAAATATATTGGCAATACTAGTGGCCAATCCTTAACTAGTGGCTATTTTCTTTAACTAAAGGAAATCAATGTGTTGCTATCTCAAATATTAAACACAAAGATGGGCCTAGAGTTGGATAATCAGCTGCATTTTAATAGTTTCTGCATTTCATAAAATAGTTCTCCAAAAACTAAAGGCAGTTGGAGGAAGGAAAAAAAGAAGGAAATATTTCCTATGGTCACCTGTTTTCAAACTTTCTACAAAATTATTTTATTCTGCATTTAATCTGCCTTTCCTCCTTTTGTTTCTTCTTGTCTATCCCCTACATTTTCTTTTGTTTTAATCTCTTTTCTGAAGGAAAAGTACAAGAGCAAAAGGAATCTAATACTGTTTTTCCATAAGCTTATAGTCCCACTCTATCTTCACTATTTCTTCCATTATAGTTTATTTCTAATTCTCCTCCAGTCTCTCATCTGTTCTGAAGCATATCCTTCTATACCTTTTTCTCCCTCCCTTACACCACTCATCAGTTCCTTGAGTTGTTCTGTCTCACCCTCACACTTGACCAGAGGTTCCCTTGCTCAGTGCCAGGGTTCCCTCATTTCCAGAGCCAAAGCAGGGGGTGACAGCTGATGGGTCTAAATCCACTCCTTGTAACACTCCTGCACTGGAAAGCAACAGCAGCTGCTGCTTTTTTTCTTTCCAGAGGCTGAAGTAACAGAAAATACAGAGCTAGTCTGTCATCACAAGAAAACCACCTTAATATTTTCCTTAGCTGAGGAACAGAGTCCTCCTCCTTCTGAGGAGAACTCGTTATCAAGGACAAGTCATGTAAGAAAACCAAAGTTGTTGTTCCCTCCCTCTCTCCCAATGAGAAAGCAAAGCATCCATCAGGAGAACCACTGTAAGGTGTCAGCTTTTCACAGAACATTTGTGCTTGTGCCAGCTGGCTGG
The DNA here is from genome assembly GCA_013400855.1 of Buphagus erythrorhynchus. Lineage (NCBI taxonomy): Eukaryota > Metazoa > Chordata > Aves > Passeriformes > Sturnidae > Buphagus > Buphagus erythrorhynchus. Next base: position 25,046 of record VZTT01008774.1, read on the forward strand.
AGGAGGAGGCTGGTATCTCTAAAAATGAGATTGCTATTATGACAGGGAAAGAAACAAGATTAGAATGCACAATATTCCAAACAGCCACCTTTCAGAAAGGCCTGATTTCCCAAGCTTAAGATAAATTGAGAATAAAATAAAATAAATGAACTTTCTCCAAAAGCTACTTGCACATCAACACTTTTATCTCTCTGAAATAGTCCTCTTTAGCTTTGTTTGTTCAGAAAAAAACCCCAAGTTTTAGAGAGGTGGAAGCAAAGGTGGCCTTAAGTGATTAAAAAACCCCAAACTCCACATTATTTCTTTCAGTATTGAAATCAGAGTAGTGTTTTTGGTTTGTGGGGGGAATTTTTTTTTAAAGTTATGAAACAGCATCTACATGTAGAAGTCCATGTAACACCCCAGGTACCCTCAGTAGACCCAGCATGTCCCTGAAGCAAGAGGCAATTCAGAACATGGGGTGCCAGCCTGAGGCAGCCTGCCAGCCCTGAGGGTCCAAAATATTTTTTAAGCATCTGTTTAAACTTCCTCAGTTTCCCCTGGAAACTCCCAGTCTGAATGGTAATTCCAGTTATCTAATTAAACTCCTAGCTAGGAAAGATGTCATGGGACCAATCAAATGATTCAATTCCATAATTCCAAAACAGGGAAAGCTTTGTTTTAGATTAAGCTGCTGAGTCCTCCAAAAATATGGAATTTAGGCACATTTTGTAAAAATTCTCTGTATCCATTCTGAGAGCTAATATTTAATATTTTTCAGACAGGTCCCTTCATGACAATTTATGAATTTATATGCACACAAGTTTAATGGTCACACCTTTGTTTGGTGAATCCAGTCACATTCAGTGAGGAAGGTAAAATGCAAGCTTTGTCTTCCCCACAGTCACTGAAGGATGGCTGTTCAGCAAGCTGTTAACAAAACAGCAAGTGTCTAATGATTATAACACAGAGAAATCTGGATGTGAAACTCTCCTCCAGTCTCACAAAGGCTCCTCATATCTCACCAGGATAAACCCTGGGCCATTTCAAGCAGAACTCATGCATGAAAGAAGAAAAGACCCTGAAGCAGATGAGAGTGTGAGAGTGAGATGCAGGCTCATTTCTATCTGTCAGATAATCTGCTGAGATTGAGTATTCAGACCTCTATCCCTACCAAATCAAATATATAATTCCTGCAACACAGACTTGATTTTAAGAAATCCCCATTTCTGGGAAAGAACAGTGAGAACTTTCACAAGTTCTGCAAGAGCTTTATTAGTTCTGGTGATTGCTAAAGTCTTTTCTAATATCAGAACATACCTTCCATCAGAAACAAGCAGTTCTGCCTGAGTTCCATGAAAGTACCAGAAAGAGAGAAAATCAGTGATTTCTGTCTTTAAGAAGAAATCAACTTATTAAGTGCTAAGACAAGTGTGATCTGAAAACACAGGAGAGTATTCTGCTCTTAAAACTGTAATTTATTGGCACTTCTTCAAAGCTGTTGTCTGTGCTTTTATCTTTCAGATAACAGGATCAATCATATGAGAACACTGCCTTTATGTGAAATTTGCATAAGTAAAAAACCAAATTCCTTCAGAAAGATATCTTCCACCTAAGCAAGGCTAGTTTCAAGAAGCAACAAAAATATTTACAGACTGATTTTCTAGAGTTACACAGTTTAATTTCTATGCAGTCTTTATAAGGATAAATATATTGAACACAGCTTTTCTTTTCAGAGACATGACTTATTACCTCCATTCAATTTGAACCTCGACTTTTAGGATCAACCTCTATTTGCCATGTTCTTCAATGAACACAACTTGCTAAGTAAGTTAAAAGGAATCTGGAAATCAGCCTCACAAAAACTAGTTGCTTTAATTCCAGGTCTGTAGAACTGTAAGACTATTTAAGACAGGAAGAATTTGACCCAGCACATCTTTTTGATCAGTCTGATAGGAGCTGTACAACCTATCCAAAGGTTAACTACCCGAAGCTGCAAAATAGAATATTCAAAGTATCTCTCTAAAAATATACAACCTATCCAAAGGTTAACTACCCGAAGCTGCAAAATAGAATATTCAAAGTATCTCTCTAAAAATATTCAACAGGCCATTGACAAAAATTCTTTTAAGCTTGTCTAAGGCATTTCTGGTAAGTACAGTAATAACATAGGGAAAAATATTAACCAGACTTTAATATATCAAAATCATATGAAATGAACAAATGGTTCAAAATTATTGACCCCATCCCTTTTTTCTAAGGTGTGATTTATTCCTCTTGATTATAGTCAATGTTGGATCAATGCAGTTTTATCCCCTTGCTTACATCACCATTATAACTAAGCTTTGTTTCAGTTTACATAAATGTCCTCCAAAGATCAGGGGGAAAAAGTCCCTGTAATAAAAAGGAAACTGATACACTGCATCAGCAGCAAAACCAGAGAATACTGGGACAATCAATAGTTTTATAGACAGATGGCAGAAAGGAAGGAAGAGAACAAAAATAACCATGCCATGCAATCCAGAAAAGATTTAATGATTTGTTTTGAAAAAGCTAAGCCATTTATACTGCACTAGAAAAAAATAATTTTTGTAGTATGATTTCTGATATCAGTAGTGGAATTTCCATCCCTAAGCTACACCCTTACACAGAGGTAAATACATACACATACTGCATTTCTATCTAGAAGAAAATGTGCCAGTGAATAAACTTTGCATATGCAAAATTTAGACTGGCTCCCTCCACATTTCCAAAAAGTATGTGCTGCTGATAACTCTGCAGGTTTCTATCAGGAACATAAAATACACCTTTCCATGACAAGGAAGGAGTCAGCTTCTCATTATCCCCTTTTCCTCTATTGAAATCCCATTTAGAATATTTGCACTAACCTTTGATTGAAACATAATCCTGCACTTACAGTCCTCAAACGACTGCAGGTTGCTATTCTACAACTCAAATGTGGCCACATACATTTTTGCTAATAAAAAAAAATCATCTAGTCAGAAAGAGGATATTGTACTGCATTGGATGATTCTTATGATATACATGTTGAGAAAACTAAGACAAAAATGTTTAGACTAAGATGAATTTTCCTAAGTAAGCAACTTCTCAGCTAAAATTCTAGGCATTGTTTACTTCTACCCAGATAATTAGGATATTGCTGTAGTGTTTTACAATTTTGGTGATAATTTCCTATATATATTTTGCATATTCCAAATTCTTTTCTGTTTAATTCCTTACAGGTTCTATTTTTCCAACTTAGAGTCTTTTAGTATATCCATTAAAAAAAAAAATAAGAAAAAAGGATTTACCACATTAATGCTTCTCATGTACCTGGCAGGAAAATAAGTGAATGAGCCTTTTTGATACATTTGACTTATTTGATCTATTTGCAGTCTTTCCCCCCCTTATTCCTGGCATTATTATCCATTTTAAATCACTACCACATACAAAAAACTATTGCCAGATTAAAAATCAATTTCTTTCTAGGAAAAAAATTACCAGTTTTCACAAATAGCTTTACTGAAACCTCTAAACCAAGGTACAGGCTAAGATTATGCCTCATTGTTTTCAGCCTCTTTCCAACAATGCTGCTCAGAGTGATTTGCAGGCAGGTTTGTTCTATTTTTTCCCCATGTTTGGTTGGGGTTTTTGTTTGTTGTTCAGTTAGGTTTTTTTAAAACCCCAAACAATTTGTAACCAGCACCACTGAAGTTAGAGCTACACAGACTTGTTTTAATTTTGGCAGAGCTCTCTGATTTGTTTTACCACCAACAGAAAATCTTGACTAGAAAGGTGATATATTTTTTTCTGTTCCTAGTAAGATGTGCCCCTGCTATTTTTGTCCAAATTAAAAGTTACCTAGATCCATGTTCCTACATCTAAAGTATTATGGAAAAGATCATAGAAATCACATGCATAAAAAATACCTCATGGACAATGCTCCTCAGAAAAAGCAACGTGATTTCTCTGTAATACAGTTTATTTCCAGTTACAACAAGTACAGAAAGTTGTTTCCATTGTGATTTTGACAGGTTATATGATGGGATGCAGCAGCCATCCCTGTTTATCTGTCTGCAGGAGCAGCACAAAGCACGAGCACCAAAGGCAGGGAATGTTTTGGCTTTCACCAGCCACTGGAAGCCAGGCTGGTTGATGCAGTGGAATCCCTCCCAAGCACCTTGGTCTGGGGGACACAGGGGTCTGCCAAGCCCCTCACCGTGCTGGTGGGCTCCACATCTCCCTGCTAAGCAGCATCAGTGTGCAGCCACCCAAACAAACTCTTCTGGAAGGGGTAGTGGCATGGAAGTGATCTATGGGCAATCACAGGCCTTGGGGCTGCAGTGTGCTTACTGTGCTCATCAGTCAGGCTAAATAAAAAGCCTGAAACAAAACAATTAAGCTCCTTTATGGAGTGAGATAAAGAAAATAATAGATGCTACCATTAAAGATAGAGCTAGATGGCAATACCAGAGCAAGAATTAACTGGGAGAGAGAAAAGCTCTGCTTCCCAAGCAACTAACTCCACACACAGGAGTGGGCACATTGGGGTGCTTAAAATGAAAACATCAGGAAAAAAAGCAGGAATGCAAGGAGAAAGCTCCAGCACAAGAAAAGACATTAAAAAGCATGAATCATGGAAAAAAAAATAAATCTGGTAGTGCCAGTTGCTTTTGTTTGCTTGTTTTTTCCAAGCAGAAAACACACAGCACCATGGTTAGATATTGATTGTTTCAGGGATTCCCAAACCTGCATTTCCCTGAGTACTGACAACAGCCAGCCATGGTGGTGCTCTGAGTTTATTATATGTTATTTATGGCTGGCAGCAGCTGCAGATCCCAGCCCTGCACCCCATGACACATATAGAAATCAGGTGTTCTTATCCACCCTTTCCAACTGTACTCATCAAGCAACTTCCTCTCCAGCAGTGCAGCCTTTCTCAGCAATACCTCACTCACAAATCACTCATTCAAACACTTTTTTGCTTCCATTTCCTTAGATTATAATATTTCCAGCTCTACAGTCACTTCTAATCCAGATGTGCACTGTCTTGGCTATAAAGTGCTGACCCTTCATCTGTGCACAGGTTCTTACAGAAATAAGAAGCCAGCTGCTGACTGCCTGCCATCAGAAACTGAAAATACATTCCAACTATCAGCAGATAGTCCCCTATCTGCTGCCTATAAAGGCATCATATGTTAGCAGCATGAAAATTGCATCAAGTCTATTTCAAATTCCTTGTATTTTTCAGCCAGCTGTGAATAACAAAGCATGCAGAGTTGCACATGAATCAGTATAAGATTCTTTTCCTCCTTGCATTCAGGCACAGTAGCACTTTCAACACCACCTTCACTTGTTTATTCTGCACTAGCCACAATCAGATAAACTGCTTAGGCTCCCTTTAATAGGCTTCTCATACAAAGCACTTCTTAAAAATCTTTTTCTGGCCGTGGGCTGCTCAGATGCAATTACAGCTTAGCTCCTGAATTTACTTCTGCGAATTTACTAAGGTCCCACTTTTGAAAGGAATATTATTTACAGGCTTGAAAGCTTGATGAATTTGATATTTAAAGCCAAATTACATACTACTCAGAGATGCCTCTACTGAAGTTTTCTTGCAGCATTCTGTAATTCAGTACTTAAACACAACCAAAGCACCTCCAGCAGGTCTTCCACTCTGGAATTTGCTGCTCTCCACCTGAAATGCCAAGTGCCTTTATGATACTTAAGAACAGGGTACTTTGGTGAGTCCAGCTCAGACAAAACCAGTCAGGCTATTCTACTTCTTCAGCAGGGAAGTGTATTGTGAAGCAGCAAGGTCACAGCTCAGGAGACCATATCACAGAATTGCAACTAGACCTATTAATAGGAGCAATGTAAGTTCACTGTAATTTACTCCTAGACAAAGCTGGTAACCTTAGTGACAGAATCAGGAAACCCTCCATTACTATTACTGCAATATTTACAAAGAATATGTGTGTGTATATATATAGAGAGAGAGGTAGTGAGTCAATCATATTTCTCTATAGTAAAGCACTGCCTGAGAAATAAAATATCACAGTCTAAGCTGAAAGGAAAAGGAGAAGATGTTTAATTGCTTCCTACTTTATCAGAACTCTCGCTGAAAATTATTTGGATATGTATAAAAAATTAAGGAAGGATTACAATAGGATCCTATCTTCCACAAAAGCTCTACTCCCACTGGTAATAACATAATTATTATGTCTCTTGTACATTCTCTGTGGATGTGGCTGTGTGTCAGCAGGTCAAATGGGTTTCTGCCTTCCTCAATTTTGCTCTTCTCTGTGACACTGCCATCCTAAGACAGTACTTGGATACAAGAACTATGGATCTTTGTCTGAGGGCTGAGTGGAATCTCAATGAACTGCACCATACTTGTGTAAGTAATCACAACTAAATTAGAAATACACTTGCACTTCTGAGGGTTAGTGGAGAAATATTTAAGAACACACACCTCAAACACTAAATTGTGTAGGGAACCATTTCTTAGTGTTCCCAGAATACAGTCAAGCTACTGACAATCTGTCCTGCTAGAATTATTGCTTTTCTATGAAATACACTATTTCCCCCTCTGGCTTTTGACAATACATTAAAGGGGAAGAGTACCTCCTTTTTGTGTATGCATTATGACTACAGGTCAGCAGGTTCAAAGAGCATAATATACTGAAAATTTGTCATCTTCCAGATTAGTGAATTTGTATGTACTGATGGCAAGGTAGGAAACAAGCCTTTTGGGCAGCTGATTTCACAAGGCATATTAAAATCCAACTTGAAGATACCAACCCATATATTTGGGGAAAAAGATCCTAAACTTCATGCCATCACCTCCTGTGCTGGATGTGCATCTACTTCCTGGGGCAAAATTTTCTATTAGAATTTTAATTTTGTAGAAAGAAATTAAATACAGTATTTAGAGACATGGAAAAACCCCATCTATCATCTGTTCATAGATATATATCCAACTGTTGACTAAATATTAAAAGTAACTCAGATGGGAACTGCATCATTGATTTCTTTTTTTCCTATGGGACAAAGCAGAGTTGTAAAAATAATTGCTTTCAAATGGTTTGCTGAAATTATTCCTGTAGTTACATTATGTCTAGTACAGAAAAAGCCTCTTGGGTTTAATCTAAGCCTCACTGAATGTTATTAAATCATATCTATACAATTAATGCTTCTTTCTGTACATGCTATGTAGCCTGAATTCTGTCAGCAGCCAAAGAAGTCATTCAGGTTCCACGCCCAGTATTATTTGTGATGCCCCATGGAATCTATAAGGCAGAAAGAATTATACATAAACTACAAGAGCAAGGGCCCTGAGTTAATGCTATAAGGAGTCCAACCATGTCATTTCTCCAGGTTTTTGGTATAGGCCACCTTTTTCCACGGTTTCAGCAAGTGCTTTAACCATCACTTGCCAAAACCAGTATCTCACCACAGTTTGGGGACAGCACCAGTGCAATGGAACCTGGCAGTGAGAGCAGGCTGCTAGCTGAACCCTCAGTTATGGGCAGAATTCATTCTGAAGCTTGCAAATATTTGCTCTGAGCTACAGTGAGTGACATTAAAGTGTCCAATATACAAAGACCAAAGGAATTTATGACTGAAGGGAACCTGCAGAATGAAGTCACCACAAAATATATTATTTGATGTTGCTGGGGACAGACAAACTTCCTGGTGCATGGGTTTAAGGCTTTTTCTGTTTCACAGATGTGTAGGAGAGACAATGTGACTGTAAGAATGAATATGTAATTAAATTTCCAGAATTCAGAAGATTCACTGAGCACAATACATATTTATTTTATGACATTTTGTCAAAAAACTCCATAATATATTTTAAATATAATGGGTTACCTCTCATTCAATCTGCTTTTTCAAAAACAAGCATCAACTCATTTATTTAACATATTTTACTTAACAGCTTCAGTTAAAAGATCAGTAACTGTAAATTCTCTCTGACACAGCTAAAGGTGGGCTTTTAAAATATATCTTTAATGCTTAGTCATATATTTAATGAAATGTAACCAAAAAAGGGCTAGCACAAAGTGTGCCACCACCAGTGAGTGTGCTGGGACAATGCTGCTCCTCCCACTTCCCTCTGGGTATTTTGTTTTCTCACAGAAATCTTAAAATGTCTCCTTTGGTCCCCTGAGGCATCATTACAGACACCTCTCATGTAGATGCATTTCCTGAAGGTGCCACAAGTCTGTTAGTTAAAAAAATGCATAATTTACATTATGTATTTGATAATTCTGCTACATAAAAATAAAAATTTAAAAAAAAATCAAAATCAATTTCTTAGTTGGACCCCTTGCTGCTGACTTTCAATGAATATTTTACACTTCTAGCTGAGTATCAGGGAATACTATTAGAATTGTAGAGGTCCTGAACAATAACCATGTTCTTATTTACAATTGTCACCTTTTCCCTAAGCAGATGCATTTCCTGTTGGATTTTATGCCCTGGAAAGAAATGATGGGGGAAGTCCCAGAAGTACAGCTGAAGGAACCCCCAGAAATCAGCAGGAATTTCTGCTGTAGGGAGACTGTGATCAATAGGTATCTAATTTAATTGTGATTTAAATGAATTCTCTAGAAAGCCGTTTGCATTCCCATTTCAAAGACGCCTATGCTCCAGTAAGTTTAATTTTAAATATATTTTGATAACTCCTTTCCCCAAAACAGAGATTTTGTGCAAGTGCTTTTAAGTGCATGAAGAAAAATCAGTTTGCATTACAAGTAGCTTTTAAATAATGGTGAGTCTGTTCTGCTCCAATCCACTTTGCTGCATTAAAATTTTAAAAAAATTGCAGAAATTAAAGATTTCATTTACAAACTTCCAGTTATCAAAGTCTTCCATTGCTTTCATTTCTGTGTTTTCCTGCAGCTTCTCTTGCAAGTGCTGCAGGGATGGTGCACGGGGGGGATAAGCTGCTCTGTTCTGCACAGGGAGCAGATGGAGCCACAGCTCCTGCCCAGATAAAACCATCATGGCAGGAGAAATGAAAGCTGGGAGCAGCTCTCAAGGTACTACAGGAAGCACAACACTCCTGTAGCCCATGGAAGAATAACAGGTGCTGGTTGTGTAACAGGTTTTGGGAACACCCCAATGTGCTGACAAACATTTAATTAATTTCAGGCTCGTGCCACTGAGCTCACAGACAGCAGCAGCTTTCAGCACTGCTGGTCACTGGATGATGGCTAGGTAAGGTGAACATGCACTTGTCCTCATTATATTCTGCAACCCATCACACTTCATCGTTTATTTTAGGCAATGTTCACATTTTATTTCATTGCTGTCTTAGAAAGTGTTTTCCGACTATACTTAGAATAATAAGCAATACTTTGCTTTAATAAAATCCGATTTCAAAGTTGTTACAAACAGGTTATAAATCATTCTCTTTTTTTTTGGTCTGCAAGAACTTGCTTATTTCTTGCTTCTTTGAAAAACCCATCTCTAACATCTATGTAGTCTGCAAGTGTGGATGCATTTGTTTAAATGCAGAAATAGTGAAGAATGAATAACAACTTTGAAAGTTAAAGACAGTAAACATTAAATGTGCAGCAGCAGACTCATTAAGCCAAGTACACCTAAAAAAATGAATGCACTGTGTCCATGAGTATGTAACTGTGAGAGTTTTATTAGACCTTTTGAAGTTTCTTTTACTTTTTTCTTGGGCAAATTTAGTGTTCCACATGGTAGGCATTTTGACTAGATGATCAGACTAAATGATCAGGCTAATCTGAAATTTTGTACACATGGACTGAAAGTAGCAATCAGTCAGCCAGCTCAAGTGCTGCATTATCTTATCAGCTCATAGTTTCCTCCAATTAGGAATGTATGAACCTCATCACATTTCCATTAAACAATTAAGCCATAAGAATTGTAGCTATAGAAACACTGCTAATTTATTTCCTTCCTTATTTCATGTTCTTGTCTTATTATTTAATCATCCTGGAAAATAATACAAGGGCCATGAATCACTCAGTTTAGTGAAATCATATATGAGCTGTAGGTGTTGCCCTGGACAAATATAATATCTGGCTCTGGTCAGAGATTGTTTTTCCACCTATGTGTGCTAGATGAATTAAAACTAGCTTTTGACAGGTACTTGCAAAGTAGACTTTTTTTTTTTTTAATCTGTAATTCTGAGCATTTGTTTTCACATGGTCTTATTTTTCTTCACATGCTGCCACACACACAAAAGAATTTTCTGCAGCAGTGTGGGCTTTCCATGGAAACCACCCACTGAGCAAAAACACAGTTCTGCAAATCCTACCAGTTTACTTTTTTCCAAATAACTTGATATGACACTAATTAGTCTGGGAGTCCAAAAAATAATTTAACTTGCTTAAGAAGACTTGGTATAACACCAAAAATCATTTGCTACAATTGCAACCATTTTCTTGGCAATGTCTATTGTTATATAACTTATTCTGAGCAAACCAAGAGACAGTAATTTACATTTCCACAGAACGCTTGAAGACTAACAAGAAAAATTCTAAAGTGTTCTAAAATGTTAAACATCTCCAGTTGATCAGTTTTCTGTTCTACAAAGAGAGAGGAACAACAGGTTGCTTATTTCAAAGAATTTAGATGCTTACTACAGACATTTATTCTATTTCAATTTTGATAATTCTAATTATGCTTAAAAAACAACCATTTTTTGCTCAAAGGAGTCCTTGTTTTTCCATATTCATTTCTAAAAGGATGCTTGAATCACAGGACTGTAGCACTGTAAAAACACAGTCAGAGGAGCATGAGCCCTTTAGGTTTGAGCTGTTTTCCACAGTGCCACAGCAAAACATACATCAAGAAAAACACAATTAGAGAAACTGATGCTACATTGTTAAACTATTAGACTGCAAATTCTGCTGAAAACCAGAACTCACAGCAAGAAATATTTGAAGAAAAGTGATCCATTTAGAAAAAAGCATTTACATTAATAGCACTATGTAAGAGTGCCATGCAATACACTGTAATCAAGTGGTACAGTAAGGTTTTAGGGGGCTTACTCTAAAAAATGAGATTTTTGGCAACTCCTTGGAGGCCATTACTTCAGAAGTCACAGCACTACTTTAACTCAGCTTTGGTGTGCAATACATTGCATTTCATCTCAAGCCACTTCACAGGGAGAACAGATGAAATATGAATTTGTTGCTAAAATGGTTCTTAAAGGTGACAATTCTCGTGATAAATAAATACTGTCAGACTGGAAGCTGAGATACTCCTAGAAAACTGGGTGCTTTCTGCCTCCTTCCAAGAGCCCTGGGTACTACTGAGCTAACCAGTTTATTGCTGCAATAAGAAAGATACAGACTGATAAGCCTTTGTTATTTTCAGTCCCTGTTTTTCGTCTTCATTCTACCTCTGGTGCATGTCTGGGCATAAATAACCCAGATTCAGTCTCAGACTTCCTGTGACCTTAATGTTGCAACGACTTGAAGCAGATTAGGATCTGATCCAGAACCAGGCACTTGCAACCCATCTGCATTGCAAAACACAAGTTCAGCTGAACCCATCTAAGCAGTTCCTTGATTTACTTTCCTTGGTACATATCAACAAATGTTGAGATGCCATTAACACTGGCACATCCAGACATAATTCATTACAAAGTCCCATTTCCCAACTGGACAGTTCCACATTTCCTGTGGTCACCTAATTAATGGATGTCTATCACCCCATCTGCAAATCTTACTGGGTAATACTTCCACAAAACTAAATTGAGCTTGCCACAGCAGAAATGATGCAGTACCGTGGGGTACAATTAACTATACAGAGACATACTTTATCCTAAGCCTTAGGCACAGTCAATAATGAGTTTCTTTTCTGAGATGTTATGGGGTTATAAGCACGAGATGATAGCCTTGAATTACTTAAGTTTTGGTGACCTTTTTCTACTTGGATCTTAACTCTCAGCAAATATGCAGCTAGACAATAAAATTCCCACCAAGTCTAAAATTAAAAGGTTTAACTGCCTTAATATGAAGCAGTATCTTGTCAGTGAAAAATTAAAGAGTTATAATATTAATAAAACAATGAGGACCAACTGCTATGTTTTCTATGCTGCTTTTTTCTGGACACAAATGACTGCTTTTGATTTTTATTTTTTTAAGGCACTAATTTAGGCAAAAGAAGAATATTCTAATTGGCTGAGGAGGATTGGAAGCTACATTTCAGTCCAGGTGACAGTGCAAGTCTTGCAAATCCACTGAAGACAGAGAACACTTTGTCCAGCCTCACTGCAAGCATCTGAGCAATGAGATCCTCAAATTTCACTTGGAGATTGATTTTCACTAATGATGACACTGTTTCAAGCATTTGTTTTCACTAATTTTCCAGACATGATTTTGCTTAGTTACTATTCCTAAGAGTTTTATATTGAAAACTGACTTATTTTTTTTTTTAAGTAACCTCTTGCCATATTCTTATTCCATCAGTATTTCTCTCAAAGTCATCTAGAAGTTCCTCCTCAGACACAAAATTTGTTTCCTGGATGAGTTTCTCTCGGTGACCTGCAGCTACTTAAGCTCACAACACAGCACATGCACATCTCAAACAATAGATAATCTCACTTAGCTGGTGACCTGCTGGGTGCCAACTGCCCACACACAAATCTAGAAGGCTCTCAGATTAACTGAGACTAATAACTTTAAAATCTACAGAAGAGAAGAGAGAACAGATACAGTGTCCAGGAATCCTCCCACCTACGTTTTCCCTCAACCTACATGGTCTCCAACCACCTCTAACTTCCTCAAAAATATGTATTCAAGTAGAACATGGGGATTTTAAGTGGATAAGAAAACCAAACTGTGCTGGTGGTTTGCTGTGCCAGTCAAACTGATTTTCATCCTTTTAACTTTAAACAGGTCACAAGAAAATTATTCATCTATTTATAAAGAATTTTGTGGCAGCCATGGAGAAATAACTTTAGAATGTACAATTTATTACTCAGTACTTTAGAAGCCAAACTATTTCAGCAAAAGCCTAAAGGTGATTCTCTCACAAGACTATAGCATGGGGGGAAAAGAGCCCACAAAGAAAGTTAATTTCAAATCTAATTTCAAAATTCACAATGTTAATACCTTTCCAAGGTCACACAGCAAGACATGTGAAATCAGGGAACACAGCCTGCAGCACAGCAAGAAAAATGATTGGTATAGGCAGTAAGTGAATAAGCTGTAATACCAATTAGCAGAAGTGTGTTGTGATGCATTAGGATCTGTGCTGTATAGGAGGGCAGGCAAAGCTGCCTTGGGCTGGAGCTGCTGGGTCTACCCAGCCTTGTCCAGCTGCAATTCCCAGCCTGTGCCATCCAGCTGGTGGCCTCCCATCTGCACTGGTTTGCCCACCCTGCTTCTGGGGCAAAGGAAGCACAAGTAATGGGTCCAAACACTATTGGGGTTAGTTAGGACCAATGTAGAAGTGGAAAAAAGAGTAAATAAACATGTTTGAAGCTGGGAGATAACTCCAAAGAGACAGAGAAACTTGATAGTGATATACAGAACTTGTGAAAGCCAATGCAGTTCTTTCAATACCTTATCAATAGATACAGACAGAGAGATATTTCTTATTGAAAACTCCCTGCCTCACTCCCAAATGCATAAATGTATATTGCTTGACTTTTATATCCTTGTGCAGGTATTAGAACAGCCTAAAATATCCCCCACAGTTACGAGTCATTTGAGTTTCTTAGCTTTCCTTGTTTTCTTTTGTGGGGTTGTGAAGCTGGCTATTTTAACTCTCAAAGTTGACACAGAATGATGAATCTCATCCTTCAGTTCCCCCAAATCTAGTAATCCCCAATGTGTCCAGGACGAGGCAGCCTCCAGGTAACATAATATTGCTTCCTTCTCAGGTGCAGTGATGCTTTGCTGTGCCCTAGGAAATCCTCCCTTTCCAAGTGACTCTGGAGAACACTGGCAGCTGAACATCACATGGAGCAGCCTAGAGGCCACTCTAATTAAGAGGCGGATCCATCTTGACCCCTGCTTTGTCCCCAGAATTACAGGGGTTTAGTTCTGCTACCCACATGTATTCAGCTTCACTTTGCCACTGCTAGACAGAAAATCATCCAAGGTGGTTTTATAGAGCACTTTTATGTAGGCTCAGAACATTCAACAATATTTATTATCTACTGTAACACATGAACTTTATGAAGCAAAGTTGATTCACTGGTGCTCATAATTCAGAATTTTCTTTATGCTCTGTTTTGGCAATGGCATTTCTGTTTACTTCAAATGTAGGGTAATTTCTTAGACTTTTCCCACTAAACACCATTGACAGTACAGAACTTAGTTCTCAAACTCTATGATACTTTCATTAAATATCACTCCAACTAAATTATAAACAGAATTCTTTCACATAAATTTCAGGACTGAAGGATTCCATAGTGAAGTTATTTTATTGGTGCATGCTTATTTCATTATGCAGAACTTGACTACGTAGTGTCTCATTTCCATTTCAGATTTTAAAAAGACACCAACACTTCAGTACCTAAGGAAGAAAATTACAGAAGGTTTCAGAGTGTTTTCACATCCTGAGCTTTCCCATGAATATTTTCTGATAACAGATTATGGGTTGCATTAAACTTTCACAGTCCTGCAAGGACTAAAACTACTTCAAAGAGTGCTATATTCCCTTGGGTAATATCTATGTGGCAGATATTAACTTTACTTAGGACCTAGCCTTCAGGATTTATTCAGCAATCATAAAAGCTAGCTTGTCAGAGTTAATAGGGTTATACTACAAATACACAGTACTTGCAAGAAAATTGATACCATTCATTACATACAACAGTGTGTTTTCAAACCTTGGCAGTGTGTACAGTGCAGCAAAAAACCCCACAAGCAGCGTGGAAGCAAAAGAGATAAATGTGTAGCAGCAAAGGAAGACAAGATGTTTTGAGACTAATGTAAAGGAATGAGAGCCAGGATACCTACCTGGCTTCTCAAGATCCCTTTTTTGTGTGACCTTGGGAAAACAAATGTCAACTCTCTAATTGTCAGAAGTGAAAAAAATGCAAAGCCTAACTCACATTAATGAGAGCAGCTCTGAGGCTCAGTCTGAGCAAGCAGAAAGTGTCAGCAAGGCAGCTCTATTACATTGGTGCTGGTGCACACAGAGCTGTTAGCAAGGAGCTCCAAGATCAGTCCTTGCCTGAGGGGACCTGACACCACTTCACATCCTCCTGCTGCAATAATGCTTCTCCTTCCTGCCCCTTTGCCAACAAGTGGGACAAAGCAGACTTGGCTCAGCTACAAGTCAGATGCACCTCAGCATCCCTTCAGTGGCACTGCAAGAGTGGCACAGGGCAGTTATGAGGTGAGCTGCAGTGCCAACCTCCACCCAATGCATTCTGAGTCGCTTGGTCAGCTCATGCAGTGACAGTCATAAAAAAGCCAGAGCACCTTAGGTCTGTAGGAGAAATAACATTTGAAAACTTAAAGGAAATGGTCTCCCCTGCATATGAAAAATGTTTAAAAAGCAGAAGGTCTGAACCCTTTTTTCCTGAAGTACTTTGATATCATGATTTTGAATTCTAAACCATGTTGTGCTTATCATACTCCACAGCTATCCAGTGTTTGGCAGAGCTGTTGTGCCCAAACTCTTCTTTGTAACCCATGGATCATTGGAAAAATCAATAGGTCCAAGAACATACATAAAGGAACAGATAGAGACAGATATTCCTTCTGCTCATGCCAGGCAAAGGGATGTGGCTCCCAGTCCAAGCTCATTTGCACCCAGCCAGTTTGCTGCAGGCAGAGCCAGAGTACAGCAGCGATCCTTGCTCCAAAGCTCATATGGTGTTTATTGAGAGCAGTGGAGACCCACGGTGCAATGACTAATCCCTGTGAAAGCCTGAGCCTGCAGTGACTCATCCAACCTTAGAAATTAAGACATTAGCATTCATTTTTTTTAAAAACAGCTTCTGAATTTAGCTTTCTATTTAGTGGGGTCAGGCAACTTTTGCTCACCTCAAGGAGAGCAAGCACTTGTCTTTGATTTCAATCAGACAGTTCTAAATCATGGCAGTAGATCACATCTGTCAACATTTGAAAGCTACCATATGAGGAGAAAAATAGGGATAGACCTTTCATTGAAATACTCCATTGAACTCTATTGAAATGCATTAGTCTAAGAGATCTTTTGTTCCACGAGAGCTTTCTAGGGCACAGAGCAGAAATTTGGCTGCCTTTCTTTTTTTTTTTTCCCTCTCATTTTTAAAGGAGATAGCAATACAATAGGTAATAGACAGCAATAGAAAAATGCTTTTCAAAGAGGAGGTGACATATATATGGTTAATATTTCTAATATACTTTGCTTTAACCAGGCTAGTGCTTGTGAATAATTTATTTACTCATCCTTATGACAAATTTGAAAGTAGCTTTGAGGAAATGCTTCATATACTTGATAGCTAGCTTTTAAGGTCAGAATTGAAGAGTGTAACCATGTAGTCTGATTACTCCATTACTGTGGCTACAGATTTTCAGTAAGCATTTTTCCTTATATGTAATGAAAATCTAATTAGCTTAATAATGCCATTAATTCCTCCAACTAGGAAAAAATAGAAAGCAACAATGGTCTCCTATATTATTTCCAGCCAAACATTTCATTTCCGTCTGAAACATTTCCTAAAGGCTCTGCAAATATTTGGAGTTCAGCCATAGCTGAGATAGATGTAGTCCAAAATGAAAGCAAAAATCATTCTGCAACACCCTTCATGCTTCCCTCAGTACTCTGCCAGGCATCTCCACCCAGATGAGTGCATGACAACAGCCTGAACAGTTCTGCTAAACTGGAATAGGACCTGACCTCGATCTGGATGTGGTATTGATGTGTCCTACAGTAAAAACCTAACCAAGTCCCTCTCCACAGGCTCTGGTGGTTCTGTCCACCAAGGATCTCTGCACAGAAACTTGTTGCTATTTCTCCCAATTTTCAGCATTGCCAGTTTACTCCAGGTGCCACTTCCAGCACTTCGTTGCCTCCAGGGGTCTCTCTCCTACCGCAAAAGAAGAGATAACAAGGAGTAACCTGGGAGGAGCTGGGTGATGCTACTGCAGTTCAAGGACACCTAGGATTTCGAATGTTCCCAGCATGCTTGGGAAAAGCCTTTTTGGATGAAAGCATTCAATAAAGAGTGACTTCAAAACTTGAAAACAGCATAAGAATGATCTAAATGTGTGTATTAGCCAAGAGACCAATACACACAAGCCACTTGCTTTTAAATCTCTCACCAGTGTCCCCAGTTGCAAAGACTGGTGCAGCCTGTGAAGCAATCCAAATGATGCCTGGCTCTAAAGTGGAAAGAAAATGTCTTACAAAAAGAAGCCACAGCAGTCTCTGTAGTGGACAAAAGCCAGTGGTGTTAAGCCATTATAATAGACACAATCCCTAAAGTAGGGCAATTTCAAAGGAAGATATAATTTAAAAATACTGCTGTTCTTCACTATTAACCAAACACTGTTCCCACAAAAAAAAAAAGATACAAAGAATATCCTACAAAAATTGTAAAGGAACAGCAGCTGCACTAATTCTATACACATGGTTTGCTAAATGTAAAGGCTAAAGAAAAGGAAACGTGCGCTTGCAATACAGTGAACACCACACTTAAGCTCACAGTTATTGTACCTTCTTTTTGTGGTGGGGAGGAGTAAAACAAAGGACTAAAACACACATGCTAGCTGGCTGAAATTATCAGTAGGTAAGATGGTGTGGTTACATTCTATAAGTGATTGCAAAATAGCTTTGAATAAGCCTTCCAGGGGAGCAGTGATTTTTCTAGCTCAGCTTCCACAGTGGTTGGTGTGATAGCTTACCTTTTACAGCATCGGGCCTGCTGTGGCTCAGCCTAAAACATATTCAAGCTTATCTTTCCTCCAAGGGTGATTCTTACACCATGGCTTAGAATTTTAAATAAAATGCTTTATTCAGTTGTGACTTTGCATACAAGTACTTTTTCCATGGAAGCTCTTACATGCCAGAGCTGACATTGAAAGTTTTACATTTAGTCAGTGGCAAGTAAAAAGTTAATACATGTATGCACATCTGATAGTGATATAACAAAGTTCTGTGCTGCTCAATGCCCAAAGGAAAGCTTTATGGGATATAAACAAGCTGAGTTACAGCTACTTCCAAGCAATGTTAATGGTACTTTATTGAAAAAGATCCCAAAATGCCATCGTCCTTCATGTGGTGTCCTTTCTGCAGTCCAGCAGCAAAACAACTGCAGTTAAGCTTCTAACACCACATATGCTCAGCCTGTGCTACTTTCTGTTAGATTCAGCTATTGATGCAGCAGGTCACAATGCAATTTAGAAGCAATTAAAAGGTAATGAATGTGCTGAACTGAAACCACTGCCTGGGAGGCTTTTTCTGTGTACAAGGGAAAGAGATAGATTTGTGTCCTTCAGTGATTTCTGCTAGTGAAACGGCAAAGAAAAATGCTTCTGAAATGGGCCTCAGATGTCTGAAGGACAGGCTGTTTTTGCAAATGTGAGCACTGCTGAAATGCTGTGATACACCAGCTTAAACTCCTACACACAAAACCAAAGAAACTTCTTACACCGGTAACTATTCAAGAATTCTCCCTCCATAATAAGGCTTTGGGGAAAAAGAGAAAAAAAAGCTATCATACCACTCTTGGGATACCATGCAGTTTCCACACACTGCTGCATAGCTGTGGAATTAATATCCTATTAAACAAGGTAGACATTATCTCTGCAGTTAATGACGGTGTATGTCAAACACTGATTAAAACAATTACATTCTATTAAGCCACATGTACCCAGAGTGGTTTATCCTCATTTGAAAGCTTTATTTGAAATCACATTTCATGGTTCTCTTTTCTTTAAAATTATTGCACTCTGTATCTCCAAACACTTTGTTGATATTTCACAGTGGGTCAACCAGGTGCAAAAATAGTCCTCTTAGTTTTCTACACCTGTTAATTTATGTGCATACTTTTCTTGCATTTTTAACCCTTTGAACACTCTTATTGGAACTAATGCATTAACTGGCTTTAGACCTATTCCAATCAAGAGACATTCAGGATGTCAGTCTTCTAGTATCCAAACTAAGCAGCTACAAAAATATTGCAAAGAGATATACATACACACTGCTGTGCACAGTTGTAGAACCACAGTGGCTGTATATATTCTTTAAGATAGGCATGTACTGTGTACACATAGAAATAGGTTTGAAAATGACCATCTAGACAATAGTGTGTGAGGACTACATCTGTCTAACAAAATATACTTTTGCATGCACCCTAACTTCCATGTTCCAGAGTTTGCTCCCTCTTCTCATACTTAGAACATCTGAAAAAGCAGGAAATGTTTTACAGCACATCCAAGCTGTTTATGCTCAGGTTACCCAGAGACTGCTTAGCAATGTTTGATCAGTTGACATTTCCAAGAACTGCACAGAACTAATCAGAACATTCATTGCATTATATTCTATTTTATGATCTGTGAATTGCTCACAGGCCAATTAGACTCTTGAAGCCAGCAGCACCAGGGGCTGCCAAAAGCCTCTGGTGCCTCTGTGGCCTCCCCAGGGCTCCATGCAGGGGGAGGAAGGGCTGTCCCTCCAGTATTCCTGGCATCAGCAGACTTACCAGTGACAAACTCTTCTAGACCAATGCATTCAAAGATAATTTTCTCTAGGTATTTCAAAAGTGACAATTCTGACCTAGACTTTTTCCAGAGATCATTAAGAAATAATATACAAATATACAGTCATGTTTAATGTTGAAATGAGCTACAGGATTTTATTTAACTAAAGAAAAGAAAGCTCTCATATCATCTATGTTTAAAAAACAATTATAATCTTTAAAATATTACCGGATGGCAGTCTTCAAAACTAGCAATATCCAAAGAGTAAGACTCTTTGGAACACAAATTTAAACTTGACAGTTGTTTTTGAAGGAGCAGCAGTCAAGGCACTAGGTCCAAAACCTGCCCTTTTGCAGATGACAGAAAAGGATACCCTTCATTCTAGAATTTTTTTCCTGTGGTTCCACAGGTCAAGAACATTGTTACATGCATTTTTTTTCTACTTTAATTTTTCTAAGACAAAAATAATCTCTATTTAATCTGCTGTTAAACACAGTATTGACAATTCCATGAGGCAGCTATAAAATAATACGTATCAGACCATAATAATTTGAGACTTACTGTACTAATCTTGTGTGCCCATAAAATACCCTTATCTATAACATTAATTCAACAGTTCATCCCTGATATTTGCTAAAGGGTTCTATCAAAGTTTCTCTTCAAAATACATTTTATACTACATACACACAAAATCTTTTATAGCCACAAAACATTAAGGCATCCTCATGAAAACCTCAGCTTATAAAAAATTGGCTAAACTTTTTTCCAAGTTAGCATGCTTTTCTAATATTAATAAAGACAGCAGAATCAGGCTTAAAGAAGGAAAGAATCTATATCAGACTAGTCTTATACATGGCTATGGATTCTGTTTAAATTGCTATTTCCAAGGCTAGGAAGGAAAGAAAAAAAGAAGTTCAAATGCCTGAGGGTGGCTTTCCAGCTTGCATTTGTGAGACTCTGAATTATTTCACATGACAGAGGATAACTGCACATAACCCCATTTAATGTGGTATGGCACTTTTTTAAAAGCAATTTATTTCAGCTGCACATAAAAACCTGATGAGATCTTATTAGGGAGAGACTATCAGGGCTACCTGTTGTAGCTGGTTTACAAATATAGGTGTTCTGACCCTACAACAAGGGTTAGTTCTGCTACTGGGCAATACTGAACAGCACAGAGCAGCCACCAGCTCTCTAGGATGGAAATCTCTGTGAGAACACAGTCTGTCTCAAAGTAAATTGCTATTTTGACAGGAAATGCTGGAACATTTACAAAAGAAGAGAAAAACAGAGAAACCAGGAATCAAAGAAAAAATGACAGTAATCAACTTCAGAGATGCATTTTCTGACTATGACAAAGAGAAACCTTCCCTCAAAGATGCCTGTAACAAAAACCTGCACAGTCTGACTGGTGTCAAGGAACAAGCCTAAACCCATCCCTTCCAGTGCAGCACTCAGGACACAGACTCCGTGAATTTGTCTGATACACTCAGAAAATTATTCTGCAATTACAGGAAATAAGCAAAATAACTGGCTAAGAATGGCTGAAACACCCCCAGATTGCCACAGCAGACCTCGGGCTGTGGAGGTGAAGAGAGACCTTTGGAATACAAAGTGCAGCTGTGGAGCAGCTCTGAGTGGGGAGGAGCAGAAGAGTCCCAGCTGATGCTGGAGCCAGGCAGGGCAGGGATGGAGCTGGAAATCCCAGTCTGGAGCTCCTGCTGCTCTCTGCACCCCTCAGCCCACCAAGGGGGCTCAGAGCTCACTATTAACAGCTCCAGTGCTTATCACCCAAAAAGGAAAATGAGTAATGCTGGGCCTTTGAAAAAGCTGCTTTACTTATGTTATAAAAGAACAGGGTGAAGGCAAATAGACTTCACTCCAATTTTTGTCTCAAGCTGTGTCAAGGGAAAGTTAGGTTGGATATTAGGAAAAAGTTTTTTACAGAAAGAGTGATAAAGTACTGGAATTGTCTGCCCAAGGAGGTGGTGGAGTCACCATCCCTGGATGTGTTTAAAAAAAGACTGGATGTGGCACTCAGTGCCATGGTCTAGTTGAGGTGTTGGGCTGGGTTGGACTCAATGATCTTGAAGTTCTCTTCCAACCCAGTGATTCTGTGAATTCTGTGAATTTGTGACTTATACACATGCAAATAAATGAAAGCTTATGTGGGTCATAAAGAAAATCAAAGAGTTTTGCTTTTTTTCCAAATGACCTTTAAATCACAACAAAGTTGCTACTGACCTCCAATCACAAAATTCTGATAACCCACAGAAACTGACCTGAAAACTTCATGCCTGTCTCAAAGGTAAGGTTTTTTTACTTTGCTAAATCATAGTAAAAAAAAAAAATTAAAAAAAAAAAAAAAGAGAATGATCAAGTAATCTGCTGGTTTTTTAGCCTTTATACTAGGCATTGGATGGAGGAGTCCCAGGTAAAAAAAAAAAAACAACCAAAAACAAACCACAAACAATTAGAGAAGCTTGTCTTCACTGCTAAAAACATGACACAATCTAGGTTTGGTGTTAAACTATGACAGAGCTACTTCTCACAGTGGCATTGGAAGGGTCCTGTGCAGCTCACTACATCCTTCTCCTGTACCTTTAGGTTCACCTCTGCAGAGCACTGTGCCAAATCTTGAGTGTTTGTTTATGAGATAGTTTTTCTTCCATGATGAACATGGGAACTGTATCATGCTCAGCATCTCTGGAAATCAACCTACTGACATCTGGAGCTCCTTACTCACATGGTAGTGCAGTTTCAAGCCTCCCAGGCTGTCCATGTTAGGCTTCTTAAGTCCCTTGACAATTCTGACATACTGACAATTCCCAGTTCCTAGCTCTGTGTCCAGTGCTGCTGAACCACCAACAAGGAGTAGAATAACCCTGAAGGATGTAAATTCTTGAAACTTCCTGACTTGAGAATTTAGTCTCAATTTCTCTTGGAAAGTCTCCTTTCATTTTTGATAGTAGTGATCTGAAAATGTCATTTAAGAAGCTTAGTAATTTTGGTGAAGAAACTTAACTGGATCCAGTTCTACCCTTCTAGCATAACTCCTTGTCAGAAGAGCCTGGTTCATATGCATATAAATAACACATCTGTAGGGCAAATAAGTGAAAATGACCCTGGAAACAACAGCAGCAATGGAAATAAAGTGGTGCTGATCTTTATACATGGAAATAACAAAATGAATAATTAGCATAGTGATCTTAACCTCAGAAAGTCTTAGCCTCTCCCTTTAAGAGTGGAAAGAACAATTCCATTTTTACAAACCCATGCTAACAATAAAAACAGCTCTGATTTGAAAAAAAAGAAAGGCAAAAAGCTGGCTCTTGGAGTTTTACGATGCTCCAGTGCTAAAGCAGCATAATGTGCTTCTCTGGGTGAAGGTATTCAAAAGCTCTAGATTTTGTTTGGGCCTCTGGGTACCTTAGAGGTCTGATTAAAAGCTGTGAAAGTAATGAGCCTTTCCTCCAGCTTCAGTAGGCTTTGGACCAGACCCTGCATCAGGACAAAGCAAAACAGAGCACGTATTCTGGAGAAAACTTCATCACTCAATTGTTGTACTCTAAGTCAAATAACCAAAAATAAACGCACAACTCTACAAACAAGCATGCCATATGTTTGTGCTACCAGAGAAATTACTGTGGATGAATTTTCTCTCATACAAATAAAAGATTTGCAGGAACATGCATGTAAAGGATAAAGCTCACAAATCTCACTGAAGAGCTGAATGTATGTAAGGGCTAAATTAAACATGGAGTTGCACACTTTGCCTGATTCAATAAGATACTTAAAATGCACTTATTCTAAGTGCATTGACTTCCTAGGTTTGAAGTTAAGAGCATGTATAACATGCTGGATCAGCACTCAGGAATCCATTTTCCTGAGACCTCCTCTCAGGAGACATCACCTACTCCCTCAGACATGTCTATCCCTCCTTGTACCCCTTCTCAATTCCTCATTTCTTCAGCTCCCTTGCCTACCTTTCCAATCTCTCTCTCCCTTGTCTGCTTACCAACACATCAGGTTACCTTTCTTCTCCTTCTGGCCTCTCCTACCACCATAAAGAGCAGTTCCCCCTTTTCTGTACTTTCATAGGGCCTCACCCTTCCCTGTGCCCCCCTCGCCTTGGGTTGGCTTTGGTGCCCCATGCCAGCCACATTCCCCTTGCTTCAGCAGAGCTCACAGTGTCAGGACATGGCCACCTTCAAATTCTGATGACAAGCATTGAACTTGTTACAGCAATTAATTCTGATCCTTTAATAAATCTGGCAAAGCATAAAAAAGTCCGGAAGGTGAGTTGCTGGCTAAATGTAAACCATAACTGGTTACATGATTCTGTATTTCCACTGGACA
Source organism: Buphagus erythrorhynchus (assembly GCA_013400855.1). Taxonomy (NCBI): domain Eukaryota; kingdom Metazoa; phylum Chordata; class Aves; order Passeriformes; family Sturnidae; genus Buphagus; species Buphagus erythrorhynchus. The sequence goes on from VZTT01008774.1 coordinate 49,024, forward strand.
TGAAGGATGCTGAAATCACAAAGAGCTTCTTTCCACAGCCCTGTGTGCAGCAAGGTCCAAAATTCAAGTAACTGGGGATGAAACAATAAAAATATCTAATGAGGCAAAACACAGTGTTGTTTCTGGTCAATGTGTCTGGTCAATAAAGCCCCTGATAACTTTTTCAAGAACTCCTGAGCTATTCAGAATGAAAAGGCATGGAAAACCTGACCATATAATGAAGAAATCCTCTCTTTCCCTGGTTAAAAGAAAGAGAAGAGATGGCTACATATAGTGGAAAATGAAAATAAAGATAAGCATTTTCAAAGGGAAGGAAAAATGTCTATAGCTACAAATGTAGTTAGGGGACAAAAGTGAGTGAGGAGCCATAGGGAAGACTGGAAAGATCAGCATTCTAATTTTGCTGCTCCTTTCTCCAACACACAGTCCCTGTTTACGCCCCAAAGATAAAACTGATCTGAAAACAACTGAAAAGACAAACACCCTCTCTATCCCTCTCAACTGTGCAATTTCACAGCATTTATCGGGTGGGGAGGCCTCCTTTCAGAAGCAAGTGTTTAAAAATTACAGATCATGAGCAACTGAGGCTAGGAGCAGATAATTTGATACCCCTAAACCCAACCAATTATTTTCAAGATAGATTACAATATAATAAAATTCTCTAAGTGTCTGACATCCAAATATACAATAGATTTTTTGAATCCTAAAATGTTTTAGCCTGCAGATTTTAGCTATCTTCCCTTGAAATGCTGCATTTTAAAGCACAAGGTAGCATAGTTTTGAAGATTAAAGGTGTGTGAAAATCAGAGGTAAAAGCTGTTTAGGCTTTTTTTTATTATCTTTTAATGGTGACATTTCTATGACATACAGCATCATGAAAGACAAGGAGATACACTTCAATAAGACATTCCTTGCCATATGTTTACAGTGATCTCCATGCTGCTCCAGTAACTTTACATAGAAAATGAAAGGGTTTTTTTTGTGCATGCTGCAGCTCAAAAATACATTTTGACAAAGCCAAGGACCCACTTGGTGGTAAGAATTCAAAGCCTTCTTGAACTGGGACACCCAGTCCCTCAAATATCTCACTCCTTTCACTACTCACATAGTTTACAGGCCTCCTCTGATTTATGCAACACCACCCCATCACATCAACAAGTTGTTCCACACTTGAGATACCAGTCCACAAAGAGTTTGTGCTGATACTTGACTCCATTTCCAAAATAACACTACACAAGTTAAACTTATTTTTCAGGCTTTTTATCCTTTTAATAAAAGGTCACAATCAAACTATAGAATTCTTCAGGGAGGATTATTTCTAGCACATTACTTCCTAGAGCATGACTATTCTGTAATATCCCTTAACAATCAATTAAGCCTGAAACAAAGTCTGATATAGAGTTAATGGCTTCAAATCTTTCCTCAAATCCTTTGAGCAAACCAGTACCTTAAAACTGACGACATTTGAAAAGCCATAGAAATGATAATACTAGAGCTATTTCAAAATCTTTAGGTTAATGTTAACTTCAGCAGTACTGCTCTTCTAGCATCCTCATTTTTCACTCATCCAATGAATTGATGAAAATCATGGAAGCATCACTATGATGGTTACTTTTAATCTATTAATAAAACTCATATTCAAAGCTTAGTAGTCAAATAACACATCATAACACTGTGTTTTTGTCATAAGAGTTAACACGAAGAGGGGGGCAAGAGAGGGAAGTTGTGATCAGAGAAGTCTGTATCAACCTCATGCCTCAATGAACAGACACCAAACAAAATTACCTTTTTCTGCTTGTGACCAACCCTCAAGAATTCAGAGGGATTTTTTTTTTCAGGGCATAAAGATTTTCACAGGCATAAATATTTCAGATATGAGCTTAAATTTTCAGAGCCTGCCAAAATACCTGCATCCAGACAGCGTGCAAGCAGAACAGGAATTTTACTCCATACCCTGCAGCTGCATGTGCTCCCCATGGACTCTCTTTAACAAGTACACTTCGAATTCAGAAGAAGGAGTCTGGAATATTGGGGTTATAATCAGCAGCAGTTCCAAAGACATTTTTGCACACAGCACAAGTTCAAGAGGAGATGTGTCCCCTGCAGATGGCAGTGTCTTATCACATTGTCCCGATGGGAAAGGATTCCCCGAGTTTCTGTTCTTGGTGGGGAAGCAGGGGAACGGGAGCTAAACCAAAGACACATTTATGACACTAGCAAGCTAAAACTTGGGATTCTTCAAAGGTTGATCACTATTAGTAGGATCTGCAGGGACGGTTTGTTGTTAGTTTGTTTTTGGCTTTATTCCCTAACGCATTTCTTTGCCATTAGAAGGTTGATTGCATTTATTACCCATTTTTACAACAGGGGTACTACACCTGGACAACACCAAGTTTCATGGGCAAATCAATTGATCAGCACTATCAATCTTGCTCTACATTCAGTTTTCCCTGGCAAATTCTGTGATACTTTGGGGCAATAGTTGAAATATTTCCTAGAAAGCAGAGATCCATGCCAGCACAAGCTGAGTGTATGTGTATTTTCTGTGCAGCTGGAGAGCAGGGTATGTGAACACAATCTCCTTTGCAAGGGGGTTTGGATTCATGGGTCCTCCCATAGCACAGCATAGAAAAATATTTTTTTTTATTGCAGTTGCTAAGACCAGAAATCCTAACTTTATATATAATTCGATCATTTCCCACAATTAAACACATAAGCAGCTTTACTTTGCAACACAATGAACTCATTCAAACTCAGTCTACCACTGTCAATCTCATTCATAATGCCTTGTTCAGGTGCCACATGTCAAAGAAATGATGTGATTGCTTTGCATAAACTGTACACCTGCCTTTGAATTCACAATATGTTTTTGTATAAATTATAATAACTTTCAATATACTATAGAAGAAGCCATATAAAGATCCACTGCAAAAAAATAAAAAAGTAAACTAACTGAAACATAAGAAATACCTCTTCAAAAAAAATCTATTATCCCCCAAGAGAGATGCACCTCCCTCAAATAAGTGGAGAATGATACTTATACAAAACAGGGAAATCCAGCATTATTAAAGCAAATTTGTCACAGTGACAGAAAGAAAAGTTCTGTGAGAAACAACTTCAGTGAAGACAAAATCTTCATAAAGAGGAATGTGGGCAGGTGCACACAAAAGCTACTCTTCAGAATTTAACATGGCCTTTCACCAGGAAGGCTTCCAGGGTGGAAACATTCACAAAAGGGGAATCATAGAGGACTGTCTTGTTCTTCCACCATAAAATTACAGAGTTCAGGGTTTGTGGGGAACGTAGGGTTTCTCAGCACTCTAAACCAGGTGTCTCCATGACAAAATACACTCACTGGTAGGAGACAGACATACCTGCTATCAGAATTTGCAGTTTTTGTAATTCTATTTCTACTACTTTATTAAAATGAGACACCAAGTTAGATGTTGGATTCAGTAGCTCAATTTCAGTTCTCAATTTTCACCTCAAGTCTTTAACTAATCAGTTTACTCTCTTTAAAGGTAATTCAGGATTTTTATTTCCCTCTTTCCACTATTCTTTCCAAGCTCCCTAATCAATATATTCAGAGAAATCACTCTCCCTTAATAATCTCAGTTTTTTAAGGTAGCCCTTATTGCTATGTATTTATTGCAGATGATGGATGCATTTAAGAAATTTCTTTTTCTCTCTTCTAATTTCTCTTTTAGGGCAGGCAGCTGTATCTTCCCATTTGCCTCCTTATGTAGCCACCCACATTTACACCTTAGAAAGCAACATCAGACATTATAACCTTTCTCACTTCCAGTAATATCCATTTTGGGATGTTTGAGGTAGTTGGCAAACCAGTGTAACTCTGATTTGTAGCATCTCTATGAAGATGGCTGCTATGCTGAATTATTTAGCTTGAAAAAAAATCATTTAAAAGAGAAGATGACTGTTTTCACAAAACTGAGGCTGTCAAAGGCAAGGAGAAAAACAGGAAATTCCCCTGACCAGGAGACAGGATAAATCTGCACCACACAATGCAAGAAGATGCATTTCACAGAACTCCCACCTCATCCAGTGCAGTGCTCAAAATACTTGGAATGAAGGAGCCAGAGTATTGGAGGGATGACTTCCAGCTGGAGCATGGGAATGTAGTCATAAAAACACATAAATGATAAATTACATAAAAACACCTCCATGAATCCTGTTTTGCTTTGCCCATCAAACCACGTTTATCTCAACCCAGGATTCTCACTTTAACCCTTCAGATTCCTTCCCTTCCTGACATGGGGGGAGAGGGAGCAACTGTGTGGTATTAAGCTGCCAGCTGTGGTTAAACCTCTGCTTTACACCATGCTGTTAATTGGATTGTAAATAAACCTGACCATGTTTCTGCCTCTGAAAAAGACACCCACCCCCAGCACTTCCATTATTAAAAGGAAAAAGGAAAATTTACCAAAACAACAATGCATTAATTGTCTGCATTAGGTTTTTCCTTGTATTTGACTTAATAAAAGCCCAATAAATTTAACAGTACTTACCACTGCACCAACTCCTGTACTGCACAATAAATATATCACTGTAATTTCCAGAACTTTATCATTCAGTAGTAAAGAACTAGTTCATTTAGGCCTATAACTTTGTAGATTTTTGTTTGGCTCTTTGCTATGTCCAGTAAAACATCATATATATCTTATTGGAGCAGTGTGGAAGAATTATACTACAGCTGTATAGTCTCCATGTGCATGTCTCCATCTAGTGCTTGGTCCCAGTTCATAATTTGTCTCCTAAAGGGCTCAGTTTGAAGTGATTCAGGTGTGTCCTTTGACACTGCAGACCTCTGTTTTTTATCTCCTCCTGAGCCACAAGCACAGGCAAGGGAGGCTCCTGGCCACAGCACTGCTCACAGTGGCTCCACTTTCCTCCTCAAGCAAAAACTGGCTGCAGACCCACACCCATGCTCCTCAACACCTTCCATCACTCATGGTCCAGGTTTGCAGTGGGAGATCTTGCTGGAATGCAGCTGGGAGCTGTGCAGAAGGCACCAGGACCCTGTGGTGGCCAGAGACACTTTCCCATGGATCAGAGCAGGGGAAATGTGGAGCCTTGGTGAGAAAGCAGCACCCGTGGGCTGCTGCAGCAAGGGCAGCCTGGGGAGATTGCTGCCAGTGCCCTCGGGTCTGGAGCAGACACCAGCATGTGCAACTCTGCCTGTAAGGATGCAGCTCTCTTGAAATTACATAATTTATACACACGCATTCTAGATATAGTTTTATATCATTATATAGATTGAATACACATATTTATTATACATCTAAACACACTCGGGACACAAAGGACTTTCCAAGAGATAAGATTAAAAAAAATAATATTTGAGAATAGTTTTTAAATTAAACCTAAACCATTGTGTAACACTACCCTGGAGCCAAACTAATTTGAGCTTTTCCAAGCCCTTAATTTGTCACGCTCATAGCTCAATAAATAGTTACTGGATTAGTTCCTTCCATTTAGCCTGCTTCCTCATCTGTTTTCCTACTTTGCTCATTTCTAGATCTTCCTGAAATTATGAGTAAACACCATTATCATTGACCACCAAATTATGCTTTTATTCCTCTCCTGGTCTCTAACTACAGTCTCATATAAGTTACCAATATTCTCCAGAGCATTGCTAAATGATTGTCTCTCAGGAGGAATTCAGTGCCTTTTCTGGTCAACTCCACAGTCTGCATTCATTCTAACTCTTGCTCAGAACCTGGCACACATTTCCTAATATATGGCAATGTTTTGAAAAATTTCCTTATTGCTGTTCTTGCAAGGTACCTCAGTGGCACTTCTGCTCAACCAGTAAATGCTGTGTTTCAGAATCCATAAAATCTAATCTAGTATCTCACTTGGTGTGATCACAGTTGCAGATAAACAACCTAAATTTAATGTAATAGGTGAGACACTGAAAACATCACTCTACAATACTTAAAAATAATCAGAATTGGTTAAAAATTAATCTTTGCAAAGAATGCTCCAGTCAGATCTCTGTGGCCACCTGCTGTGAGTGTCAGAGCCACAAACACACACTAATGGCAGAAGCATGTGATAAACCATGTTCCTCTCCTGCACCAGCATTAACAGCTTTGAGCTCAGTCCTTTGAGCTTCAGTTACTACTGCTAGAAGAAAAATGTGTGAATGGGGAAAGTGGTGAGGGTGGAGAGTTGTGAGTGGAAATAGGCAGAGGTCCTTCAGCTCACTATTTTCCTAACAATCTTGTACAATGCAATTACCAGCATCTTTTATGCTGAAAACAGTTTTGGCCTCTTGGTTTGGGTCTATCTCTGTCCTCACTACATGCTGTAAGAGCACCCTCTGCATCACCCACAGCTCTCTCCATTCTGAGAGGATCCATCTAATGCCAATCATCCCTGCAGTGAATGTTTTACAGGAATACCTGTCTTCCACTTGAACACCTTAAATGGAATTTATTGTAGGCCTGCACAAGCCTCTACACAATCTCTGGTGGAACAGCTGGAGAACAGCTGGAGAGGGATTGCTTTTTTCAGGGACTGGTGGCTCTCAGGGTGCCTCTGCAGTGCTGAGCTGCCCAGCTGCAGGAGAACAAGAGTGTGTGGACACCCAGGTCCTTTCCTCCATGGAGTTATCAACCCTGAGGACACTGGGACTTGTCAAAAATCCATTCCTGCTGGAGCCTCCCATGGCTCCAGTAGCACCGTGTCTTCATGACTGCAGCCACCTCTCCTTATTACACTCACAGACTGTGAAAATCTGTTAAATAGTAAAATCTGTTAGAACTGATCCAGCTAAAAGTACTGATCCAGCAGTACTTTTAACTGGATCAGTATTTTAGCTGGATCAGTTTTAACAGATTTTACTATTTAACAGATTTTAACAGTCACAGTCTTTAGACCCCCACTCCAATTACTGGAAGGCTGCTGGAGGAACCTCTGAAGTTATTTCTCAGCCAAACATTTATCCTTTACCGGAACACACATTTATTCTGAATTTAAATAGACTTTTCTCTTCCCAGCACAGCAAAACAAAAGCTGAAAAAGCAGACACTTTCTACAAGTGCATCAGAGGTCTAACCTTTTACTTGCACCTTTTTCTTTTCCTTTTTCATGGCAAGTCATCCATTCACATTACTAGACCTTTTCTTTATCTGTTCCCATTTGAACCCATCTTCTTAAACAATTCTGGGTAACCAGAATTGCAGTCAGCTTTTTTTGAGGAGTGTCACTACATTACTTTGCTCAACAACATTAACATTTCCTTTTCTCCCTTGAGAAGAAAACCCACATATTTTAATGCATCCTGAAGGATCACATTTATCTTTCTTATGTCTCTGTCTCATTAGTGCCTGATTCTGTGAAAGAGTGCACAAAGTCCTTTCCTCCCTCAGCCATTTCCAGCTGATGAGCTTCACACTTAGTGCAGAAATCCCTATTGCTACTTTCAAAGGCCATGAATTTGCATTTTATATGACTGAATTACAATTTTATTGCCATTATTACAGTTCTCAAGTTCATCTAGTTCTTCCTTTGTGGTATTGTCATCCACCTTTGTACTGGACACATCCACATAAGCAATACTCATCTCTCTTACTGCTCAGGGAAAGGCCCTGAAGAGCTAAATCGTTCAGCCTGATAAATCTTTGATTCAATTACAAAAAATGAAAGAATTTTAATGGTTAAGAGGCACAAGTAAAGCCTTAGGACTTTTATAGTCATCCTCGTATGAAAACACACACTACTCAAAATACTAGCATTATATACAAAAATCATAACATGAAAGTGATCTTGAAATTTACTTTTGCATTCAAGCCCTATGAAATCATTGTGGATAGAGCTTTACATTTATACCCTCTTTACTCAGATATAATCTTGTCTTCTAACAAGTTCTTTAGGAAGAGATCCTCATCAATGTACGCTTCTTGAGTGTTTTTATTCCAATGTTTATGCCATTATTCCAGGAAGTAAGCAGCAAAGAAAAAAAAAATCTTAATTAGAAAACAACTGTCCTGACAGGTCAATGTACAAAGCAGGACCAAATTAGGGTCTTCATTAGAAAACAGTACAAGTCAGAAAGCACTAAGTTCAACTCTGTATGAACTAAAACACCTTGGAGGAAGTCTGTAATTACGGCTTCTTCCTTGAATATCTGAAAATCATCTGGCTTTTTGTTAGAATCAGATGGTCGACTGGTATGAAAGTTTACAGAGATTTGTACTTTCCAGACACTGTAAATTAACTTTGTACAGGTGTTATACTTTGGTGGTTTTTCTTTTGTTTGTTTTTGTTTTTTTTTTCTGTTTTGTTTTGTTGTTGTTTTTTTTAAACACCAGAAAAGACTTTTTAGCTTGAAGCTTTGTGGGTTTGACTATAAAAAAATAATGCTGTGTCACCTTTTCATGATTTCCTTGGGAGACCTATCTCAAAAATAAATTTTACACTAAGAAATTTTTCTTGAACCACAGAACTGGATATTCAGAATATCTCTCTGTTAACTATACCCTCCTGTATGTTCTTAAAAATGCATGCATTAAGTCAATTATAATAAACCTGTCTCAAGATTGTTTTTGAAAACATCAGAAGTAACTTCCCCCAAGGGAACAGACATGAGGTGGGCAAGTGGACAGCAAACTTAAATCACAGTGACACAGCATGAGAAAAGAGTCCCTATATTCCAGGCACCAGCATAAGAAGGAAGGAAGTAAATGCTCCACTAATTACATCATTTTCTTATAAAAAGTGCTTGATTTAATGGGGCAGAAATGTTAGTATGATCCAATGTTAACGCTTAAATAAGAACTGCTTCTGAAACCAAATTTAAGAATTAATGACCTCAGGGCCTACATTTAAATGAAGCAAAAGAAATGTGCCTTTATTGCTCCATTGTGGGGATAGCATAGGAATTCAAGTGGAAAAAGGAAGTGAAAGGTGAGAATTGTGGTGTTAGAAAATGATGGTTGAAAATCTGGTAAAAAGAATGGTTAAGATGACATTAATGGAGGTGGATGTCAAGGATCTTCAAGCACAGGCCCAAGTCTTTTATATGCTACAACCACTGGAGATAAGGCAAAGGATTACTCTCTATTTTGCAGAATTAACCTAATATGGAATATATTCAACCAAAAAAATTACACTTCATTTATATCTTCTGAATTTATCGTCGATAACTTCTAAACCCCAAACTAAACTGGCCCCCTGTGTCAGGGCTGTGCCCTGGCTGTAACCTCCCAACACCTCTTTTGGACAGTGCCACTCCTGAATCACCCAATTGCAGTCTGCAACTCTCTTTTAATCCATGAGTCCCTCCTGCCAGTACAGAACCAGCCTGGGCCTTTATTCAGCCACGGTGCTGAATATTCAGTGCTTGCTACCAGCACTCAAATGCATCTTCCCCAGGGTACAAATGTGTCAAAATTTGTCCTCCCCACCATGAAGCCCAGAGCCACTGAGGCAGAGTCCAAAAGCACAGATCACTCAAAGCTGCTGCACAATGTATGCCATTTTCAGGCTGCAGGTTCTCCTGTAGATATGCTCTTGGCCAACTTCAAATCTCTTTTTTAGAAAAGAACGTGTGCATTGTACAGTCCCATACTAACAGCATAACCAGTAGAACTAATATCACTTCAAATTTTGTAATATATTAAATAAATCCAGCTACTTCCTCTTCAGAGAGGAGATCTTAGACCTGTAGGTCTATTTAACACCTGGTTAAACACCACTTAACCTCACTGCACTAGCCAACTACTTTTCATAGAAGCTGAATTTTGGCTAATAATGTCCCAATTAAACAGCAGTCACTATCATTCACTATCATTAGGCTAAATTGGTTTCCTGGGAGATGTCCCAATAAAACAGCCATTCTGGTTAAGTGCTCACCAGTTAAGTAAGATATGTGACAGAAAAGGATTTGTGAAAGAAGAAATTCAACTGCTTTTTACCTCATTCTGTGTAGATAATTTGCCAACAATTTGAAGATCACATGCACTGAACAACAGAAACTTTGACTATTAGTTTTCAAATATAGGTGTGTGTGAGTGCTCTAGTGGGCAGTAAATAGCATCTGTGTTAATCCCATTTCCTTAAAGAGCCAGGACAATGTGTAACACAATCTTACATAATGTATGCCCTGTGAGAAGAGAAATAACAAAATTCTGTAGGATCAAAAAATTAGAAGTAGCTCTGAAGTGCTCTGTGGGAGTGGGTTCAGAAGGTTAATTTAGAATGATCTGTGTTTAGTATTAACAACAGAGAAAAATAATTTCAAGATTATTTCACAGAAGTCTGGGTCTTCCTTTCCAAATCTGGCATTTGAAAGTGTCTACCCAGAACTGCAATAAACTGGCAACACACAATTAATTTAAATTTAGCCATTTAGAGCAAGATGTCTAACCTTACCCAGTTGTTGAGAATTTCTCTGATGTCAAAGCAAGGCACTTCTGATTGCAAAATCATTATCTCTGATAGGAAGAATGAATAAATTTCTTCAGATACTGATTTATCTCTAATCCCCATAGTGTGTGCTCATCCAAGTAAGATAAGGCATTTTCTACCATAAAACTCCACAGAATCTGCCCTGAAGGCCTGGCAGAACTGAGTACCTGCCTTTTTCTGTGTAGTCTTTTTAAAGGATAGAGAAGAAACAAGGATCCCTGAGATTGGCAAATCCAATCATTCACCTGTACTGGGCATGCAGCAAGAGCACAGGCTAAAAAGGATGAGCTGTATATCAATCTCACAATGTCTTGGACAGAAGAACAGGCCTGAAAGAAAAGCAGCTTTTAGATGATCATGTCAAATAGATACAATGCTGTGGACACACTGTCATGAACAGGTAGTAAAACGCAGCTTTAATAGCAGAAAAAAGAGCCAGCTGTGTTAGGATGCTGTCTCTAACTCCATTTCCAAGTTAACACACCCTGATTCTTGGAACACAACCTCTGTGGGCTTTGTAAGACAGCAGGACCACACTCTACTTTCCACAGGGTGCAATTGGAGTCTGCACAGTGGCTTGCACTTCATGTCAGAAACAAAACTGAGCCAGGATTAAAGCAAAGTGAAGCAGTAAGTGCATCAAATCCCACCTTCCTTGGACATAGTTCTTGGAGCAGCCAATTTAACTGGAGAAGAGACTAACACAAGTTAGATAGCTTCTCACTGCTACAAAAATTCAGCTGAGCATAGGGCAGTCACAGATGCACGAAGCAATTCAGATTTCCCAGCAACTCCTTTATGGTCATGCTGCCTTAAAAATGCAAATATTTCACCACTGCACAGTTAAGTGATATTTATAAAAGTTTCCTCAACAACCAGGAGTAAAGAGAAGAGATTTATATGTTTTAAAGTAGAGCTACAATTTTAGTACTATTTAATGTTTTTAGAGTCTGTGGCCTGTATGGTCGAAGCATTGAACTGGCCTCAGGACAGCTTCTGTACTTAGGTCAGCAAAAGCCTGTTCTTCTAATGAATTCTCCAATCCTTTCTTTCATGACAGACAAGAGTCAACAATAAGTTGCACTATTTGCAAACACTGGCTTTATGGAATTTAGGAAATAAGCAAACACAACAGTTTTTTTTAAAAGCAACATTCTGAAAGGGAGAATTGGGTGAAGCTGTGAGCTTCACTTGAAAACTTCTGCCAAAGAGGAAAAGAAAAAAATGTAAAAGTTGTGGCTGAGGTTAGAGTATGGTTGGTTTTCCCTCGAGGTAATGTAATATCTGGGACAACAGGGACACACTAGGGACACAAGAAGAGCTCAAGAGGTTGAATTTAAAAAGTCTGATGCTGGCATATTGTACAAGTCTATACTGCTGCTTTATTCTATGTTTCTGCTCACAGATATTAAGACCAAAGAACAACATGCTCAAGGAAATCGTCTCAGCTGAACATCTCCAAAATGAACCACCAGTGGACACTTTAAATAAAACAATTAACATCATCTTTTGTGCAAGAATGCAGCCTCCAGCTGCAGGTACATGAAAACCCTGAATCATCCACTCTCCCTACAGTCTTGCAGCCAGTTTAAAGACCACGAAGATTTCTTTTTCCTGCTGTCTGTCCTGTCCCTGCCCAAGGGGAAGATCTCAGCACTTCCCTGGGTCTGAGGTCTGCACTGCAGCCTCTCCCTTGGGCAGCTGGGGAGGGCTGATCAGCCCATGCACCTTTTGAAGAGCTGCATTGTTTGCCCATTTTTCCCCCTGTGTATAGCTAATTAGCATTAATTGAAGTCCTGTCTTTATCATCCTCACTCATCTGCCCTCCCAAAGTACATTAGCACCCTCTGCCTTGCTTTGCTTGCCCCTCCTGCAGCTCCTTGCACTGGGGTGTGCTGTCCCCACCCTGCCTGCCTCGCTGCCTCTGGTCAGTACAAGTGTCACAGACCTTGTCTTCACCCTGCTCCACACCTGCCTGTGACCTCAGCTATTTGTGTGGCAGTGCAAGGAACATGCCAAACCCTGTCTGAGCTCTTACTAAGAATAACTAACATGTGATAGCTACCCTAAGGTAAGAAACCCCACACCTTTCCTGGCACTGAACCAGATGTGTAAGCAAGATCTTCTTGCTTGACATTGGGAAAATTTGTTTTAAATATTTTATCCAACAATATCAAGTAAAAAGTGAATGGTAGATCAAGAACGAGCACTGAAAATCAATTCATATGTCCAAGTGCATGCAATAAAACTACTAAATTCTTTTCACCTCTTAAGCACAGATAAAATAGAAAAGGCCAAAACCCACTTACAATTTACCTATTTTTACCTGTAAGTTATTTTGAAGGGACATAGCTCTCCAGTTATTAGACATTCCTGATTGCATTGAAGTTTTGATAGCAAAAACCTAATTATTCTGGAGACAACCAAATTCAATATCTGATTTATATTTGCACAAAAAATTCCAATTCTTGAAGCTTAACAATTCAAAATCCCAGACAGTTTAGTTAATCATTTTTCTGAAACACACCTACAAGAGAGAAAGTCATAGGTCACACATTTATGAATATTCTGAAAAATTAAATACAGCCATTACCTGGAGAAAGTAATCTCTTTGATGAAATTTTATACCAATCCAATCTCCAGTTACTAACTACTCTTCCTTCAAAGGCTTGGAATACTAAATCCTGCTACCCCTGGGATTGCTACTGGTAAACAATTACTTTTAAGTATGAGTGATAGAAGCTGATAGCATTTCTACCCCAAATTTATGAGTGTGAGCACTGATGCTGCTGCCCTTGTGCACAGGGCTGGATGTGCACCTGCAATGCAGAACTGAAATGGCACTGAGCACAAGTGCCACATCAAACAAAGTGCAAGCTCTGGCCCAGCTTTTTCATAGATTATTAAATCAAAGTTTTAATTTGCTCTCTCCACCTTCCTGAAAACTTCTGTTGTATTTAGCTGCAGCTGCAAAGAAAAGTCATTTGTATTGCATGTTAGGGAAAGGAGGCAAGTTAAAGAAAGAAAAGTCAGATGTTACAGGATGATCTTTGCTTATATTTCTTAAGAGAAAACAGAATTTTCATGCTGCAGCAGTGCAGTAGCACTTGACAGCAACTTCCCCATGTCTAATCATCCTATCTGTTCACATCATCTTTATTATTTGTGCCAATGACATTGCATCACAAAGATGTCTCTACTGAACAGTAATGGTATTGATCTGCAGAGGTTTATTTCAATAGTACCATACATTAGAGGTGTATTAATGAGAACAGCAATATGTCTATTTTTTTACATTCTGTTGGTATTTGTCTAATAAATTCTGCATCCTGAACATCCTATCAATACTAGAGAAGCACTGCAGGCTGCTCATGCAAATTATTATGTGAACTTCTGTCCTATTTCACCAGCAAAAACTGCATAATAGATAAATGCCTGGATTTTTAAGCTCATTGGACTATTTTTAATATGAACAGACCTTTGCAAACAATTGCAGTCCATTCTGGCGCTTGCTTTAAAAATAACTAAAAAGATTAATGAGTTTGTGTAGCTTATATGACAACTTGGGTATTCCTGGTTGAATAGATCTTCTTTTCATACCAACAATGCAATTATAACAAGTTATGGTAATACATAGAAAATAATCAAGGCACCAAATTTAGAATTAATTTTTCTAAATATGGATAGAGATGAGTTTTATATGGATAGTAGGGATAAGATAGAAGGTGGGGAAAGAGTATTATAATTTAAGACAAATCAATTTGCAAGTACCAAACTCCAGATGCTCAGGGCAATAGCAAGTGTCATATATAGAAGATAAAATCTATTTACTCTCTGGCTTAGGGGTTTGGATGTCCCACACCACTGGGGATATACACTGGGTTTTATCAAGTCTGTCTGATGTCCAACACCCATTTTGCTTTCACTGCACTTTAATTATCAAATATTATGCTTGAACATGATAGAACTAAGCACTTTAAATCTGTTTGCTGCTTAGCATTTACACACATCTTTAGCAAAAAGAATAAGGGTCACATTTCCATTTAGCACTGATAAGCTCATTTCTCTCTTTCAGCACCTTTTTCTTTCCTTCTCCTCAGAGAACAGAGTGAACAAATTCTGATTCTATATTCCATGTGAAGTTAATGTAGGCAGAATATGCGACACTTCTGTGACATTTTACTGCCTTTCTTCCTTAGGCAAAGTTCATCCCTGTAGAAAGGGTCAACATAAAGACTGTTCAGCTGCTGCTAATATAAAACTTGAGCATTCAGTCTCAGCAAAATAAGAATTTCAGCCAAAGTATATATATTATCCAGACATAATTTAAATTATGCTTCCTCTAACAGGCTCAAATATACAATTACTTTACCTACAGCTTTATAGAAGACAAAATGTGAGCACTAATATCAGTCCCAGACCTAATGCTACATGCCAGAGCACAATATTCATGTATTCTGCTCTAAATACTGCTCATGCTAATGAAGACAGGACCTATGCTTGCAGCTGGTAAATGCAAGTAAAAATGCTGTTAGATGAAGTCCCCGTCCAGATAGGGAGTTTTGCCTCAAAATTTTAGACTCAGTTCCCAAACCTCTAGGCTTTTCTGAAAATTATCACGTGCTACATATCAACTTCTCTCTGTCAGCTTAAACCAGTTTGAAAAGCATCAGCTGGGCTAGCTCTGGCTGCTTGAATAGAGGGATCATCATGTGCACACACCCACTGTAGGTTAAATGATTACTGGCAGGTGATCCTGCATTAACATGGAATCCTAACCTGTCTCTCCACTATTAACAATTTTAATGGTGTAGAGGATTCCAACATGAAAGCACAACAGCACCTTAATGTCATAGTGGCTATCCAAAACTTTTCTGACCTCAGAGTGTATTGGTCTTATGACATGAAGAATATCTTATATAAGTTGTAGATCACAGATCAGTGCACTGAGGTTCTCTGTCCCCTTCCCTTTGCTGATAAACAGAAGAATTTGCAAGATTTTAAATTAGGAACTCCAAATCTTCTTCCTTTGTCAGAAGTGACTTAAACTTCTAGAACCATGATTCACAGGCACTATCCCTCTATCTGACAACAAACCTGAGATTATTTCCCTCACTCCCAGTTTGGAAAGTGATTCTACACTTTAATATCATGTTCAATATATCCTCTTTTGGCAAAATCAGAGAGAGAACTGGGGATAGAAGAATGCTGGCAATTAGGGTTATAAATTCTTACAGAGAGGCTAAAATTGCTATCAGGGATGCTTGTCTAATTGCACAGGTGCTAGACAGATAAATCAACAGGGAGGATCAGGAATAAAGGATATGGCAGAAACCACGCAGGTCTGTATGTCCCCCATAACACTTGACTGCAACTCCAGATATCTGCAAAACTAAATGCCCCTCTTGTGAGCTGTATCATGTAGCTTCTTGAAATACAAGCAACAGGGAAACACGTTTTATTCATGCCTGATTTTCTGTGTTTACTCCAAATGAAACATGATGGTGAATGTGTCAACTACACAGAATTTTATCAAAATTGAGGATTTTCCTACAAGTATTTTTGATCCTTTGTTTTTAATAGAAGAGCAAAAACAGTTTTAAGAAAAAAAATTATGTTTTTAGCTTTATGAAAGTGTTTAACAGTTCCTTGACCAAAGAGAGTTATGGGGGCAGCCAAATAGGGAAACTGAAAAATATTGTATATTTATATTCCAAACTCCACCATGTGTAAAAAAGCAGGTTCCTATAGACATTGGTATATAGGCATGGTATATGCTTCCAAAATGGAAGCAGCATTGGAAGTACCACGTGAAGATTTATGTAACAGCTAAACAGAGCACAAAAATCTACTTTGTCTTTTTCACCTTTGCTACTCACAAATCCCTTTTCAATGAGAATGAATGGTAACAAATGGGTATCCTGCTTGTCTAGGCAGCCAGGCTTCAGCAGCAGCCTAACTCTTCATCAATCCATTTATAGGCAGGAGCACCAACTTTTCCCATTTTGCAACTTAACTGCTAAAAAATAAGTGAATTCTGTAGTTTGATATCTTCCAGAAACTGAAGTTCTTTCATAAAAGTAATCAATTGCACTAAATACAAGCAAATAGCTGGAAAGGAATTTGCCATAGTCACAGTTAAAGTAGAATAAATTTTACACTTGAAGATTTTATTGTATATTAACTTTATTTCCTTTCTTCCTATGGCACAGCTCTTCAAAATGAAGAAATAAGACGATGCATCTGTGCAATAATTCAATAGTACAACAATGTTTATTACAGCTTCTATAAAATCAGAGGACTTTGTTACCTCTTCAATAACATCAGCTGTTATACTAACAAAATAACAGTAACTGTGGAGGTTAATTAGAAGCATGCCTTCAAACACTGTATACACAATTTGCTTTCCTGTTGTGTTGTCTGTGCAGAATTTCCCTGAAATGTCTCCTTGAACAGAGAAAATGTTCTCCTGATATGAAACAGATATGCACGTGTCTTGGAGTCCACAAACTTGTTTGTGTGTCCTGGTAACCTTGTGGCAGCCACGTTCTCAGAGACACTTGTGGAAATTTGGGGATAGTGGAGTCAGGGACCGATGTGAGTTTTCCCAGGCTACTCAAAGGAAAACAGAAGGGGAAGAATTAATAGCAAAGTTGCACCTGGTGGACATGGGCAGTGTGTGTAAAACGTGATGTTTTGGTAAAAGCATGTTTACAAGAGGTGTTGCCTTCCTTGGACCCGTGGGCTGATCCTATTCTTGGTTCAGTGAACCAGTCTATAAAATGTGTGTACTTCTACAATAACTCACTCCTGCTATTTTCTGGAGGAAGCTGTGTTGCTGTGTTCCCTCACCACTCTCTAGCAGACAGCGACAGAAATTGGGTTTAGCCCCAGAATATTCTGAAAAAGCTGCAAACTTCAGAGAAGCCATTCTGTCCTACAGCTGTGAGGAGAGAGGAAAAGCTAAACTACATCCACTTTGTATCCCTTAGCAGTTTTCAAGGCATCTGTGCACTAAGTTAAACTGTGGAGTCAAGAGGGGGCAAGGAAGGCATTATGAAGGAAACAAAAGGACTCCACTTTTTTTTTTTCCTCCACAATTTTACTAAAACTGTGAAAATGCTACTGGAAAGCTCTAAGTGGTAAACTCTCCACAGGCATTTCTATAAAAATGGCACATAATGTTCTTATGGGCATGTGTTGTTAGAATACAACATACAAGAGTATGCAGTATAAAAACACTGCATGATACTTTCTGATTTTTATTAGTCTTACGTCACCTACAAAGAATTTTTTTTTCAAGAAAGCAACATGACTAGTACTAGGTTTAATTTCCTGATGCAACAAAGTGAACTACTGGGAGGACTGGTTGTATCTCAAGAGTTGAATTAAGATGAATTATACACTTAAATATTTCTATATTTAAAGTATTAAATTGTTGTTTAAGAAGTTAATCACTATCTGAATGATACCATGGTCCCCTTCACTGGCACGTTATTGTGCCTTACATGTACAATAGGGCAAATGAGCTTAGCAGCCAGAAAAATCAGTCTTACACAGAATCCATGAACACTCAGCTGCCCAGCAGTGCAAAGTAGGAGGGATAATAACTTCTCATAAGAGATCCTAAAACACAAAAAGGAACTGCAAGTTCAAGTGGATATAATTCAACATAAGGATGCTGCTGCTTCTTCCCAATGAGCCAAGTGTTGCTTTCACAAGGGTTTCCTTGCTGGAAATCAGCAGGAGCCCTCAGCTGGCAGTGGGCAAAGGGAGGGCAGCACAGAAGAGATGCTGCAGGACCAGGAAAGGAGTGACATGGCACAGGCCAGGGGCAGCCAGGGTGCCAAGGGGAGCCTCTGCTGCTGCTGCTGACCCACACCCCTGGCCCCTTCCCAGGGGAGGCACCAGGGCTGTCACAGAGCCAGGAAAAGCAGAGCTACCCTTCTGCTGCACAGCAAACTCCCAATTTAAAATACAGATGATGTATTTTAGTGTAGAGCTTTGAGCTGACATCCTAGTAACATTCCAAGCCTGCTTTTAGTTCAAAATGGTAACCCATCAGATCAAATATATGTAAAACACAGTGATTAAAGTCTAGAGCTGAAATCTCTTAAAACAGTTTACCTATAAAAGAGATCAATACCTTCTGTATTTTGATTTTGTCTTCACATTACTTGGGAACAAAAAGTAGTTTATATCTTATCTGAGGACTTTAATGACTTTTACAATTTGTAGTTTTTTTTATATGTCAACTTTTATGACTGTCACAGGTCAAAAGGTCAAGTCTCCGTGCTTCAACTTATCCAATGAGATAAATTGGTACCTATGCTGATGTGAAAACTGGGAAATATGCTGCTAAAAGGGACTGGAGTGGCACACAGCTCTACCAGAATGTGGGAAAAAAAATCTGACAGCTTCAGATTTCACACCAACCCATGTAAACCCACAAATTTTGTGTGACCATACAGATACATATATATAATATGTAAACAAGATTGCAAAATGGCAGATGTAAGGAAAGAAGCAGCACTCAATGATAACGCAACCATTATTTTGAGTTTCTAATCACAAATTTTTATTAGATCAAAATGCTGCATATTAAGCACATGGATAGAGTTACCAACTGTCCCACTCGATACTCCAAAGGTGTTCACTTGCCATGTGAACTTTGTATGGATGCACTGATAATTTTATGATCCATTTTGCTTCCTAGACAATGAAATACTCCCATATGGCAATACCTCAAAATAACTCTATACCACTGAGACTCTGAGAGAGCCATATCACAGTGTCAGAATAGTTTAGTATCCCCAGATGACAGGAATCAATTAATACATGAATAAGGATCTAGTGCCTCTTGAGTCAAGTTTTTATAAATAAAAAATTTCACTTCCTTTCTGTGCAGTTTGATTAAGAAAGAAATGGTTTTCTAATCAACTTTAACAACGGAGGCACAAATGTGCCTAGGAGAACCAGCTGCCTATTAAATAAATGTGCATCTTTAATCCAGAAAAAAAATAGGTAATCCATCACAGTAGCAGGAAGAGAAGCTATATTTCTTTTTAGAGGAGGAATGGAAGAGATTCAAAGTAAAAAAACTTAGGTGTGTAAACATACAGAAACACACACCAAGAAGGTTTTGTTCCAAACCAAACAAAAGTATCTATAATCTCATTCTTGAATCTGCTTCTATTATTAAATCAAGGAAGAGAATTGCATAAACCTGAAGTATTGCCTAGAAAGGTTTGACATTAATCTATCTTTTTAGGAGTGCTCAAATAAGCTTGTTGAGGGTTTTATTTTTTCTTTCCCCCCAAAACTTTTATTCTTCTTTCCAGTAATGGGCACATTCAAGCATATTAGGTATTGAGGTTTCAATAATCATGTTATCTTTCCTCAAAGTATATGATGGAACTTGCTGTCTGAAATTCAATTAATAAAACCTACCCTTTAATTAACCTATTAAGTTGTTAAATGCTTGAAGAATTGTTTTAGCACCTTATAAAAGCTACGGCTATGTAAAAGATAATAAGTACCATTGGCATGACATCATGATTAATTGAAGAAATAGTGGGAAAAATATGATCAATGCAATACTGACTCAAAGTCAGTCATGGAACAAGTAAATGAACAAATGCAGCATTGCAGGTAAGAGCTTTTTCCCCACATAAGTATCCATGTCTACAAAGGATCATAGCATGGACATTTGGCAATTATTTGCAAAAAAAGCATCTGTTTCAAGGGAGGTGTAGGAACAGGACTGGGTAGCTCCCAAGAAGAAAGCAGTGTATGACCATGGCTTCAGCCACTGCCCTGCTGAGCCAGGTGCACCCACCCTACAACCACCCCCCTGCACAGCTGCTGCCAGACACTGCCCTGGCTGGGGACAAGGAGCACCAGTAGGGCTCTGGCTTAGGCTGCCATACAGGATGTGACCAGAGGTATCTATTCTATCACCATCTGTTGAAACCAGGTAGGACAGTGATCCTCATCTCTGTGGGAGATATTCTCTGCTAATGGGCAGAGGATATCTGTTAAAACCAGGTGGAGCAGTCATCTTTATCTTTTCCACAGCCCATCCTTCCTCCAGGAGGATATCTCCTGTTAATGGGCCATTGAGTCCCACTGCACGACTGATAAAATTACATCATCCCATTGGGAGATGCTCCAGCCAGGGGAGGAGCCAAGCATTTCCTTCCTAGATAAAAACTGAGATCTGGAACACCAAGGCAGACTTTT
>VZTT01008774.1:69742-87400 GCA_013400855.1 Buphagus erythrorhynchus
GGTTTTTTATTTTTTTTTTTTTTTTTGTAATACTGTATTTCTATTTTAATTATTCCTAGTAAAGAACTGTTATTCCTATTCCCATATCTTTACCTGAGAGCCCCTTAATTTCAAAATTATAATTTGGAGGGAGGGGGTTTACATTTTCCATTTCAAAGAGAGGCTCCTGCCCTTCTTAGCAGACATCTGTCTTTCAAACCAAGACAGGCTCATAATCAGAGCCTGAGCATCAACCAAATCACACCTGGCACAGGGCTAAATGCCTGGAGGAAAAATAGGGAGCTCAAACTTTTGTGAGGTGCCAGGATAACAGGAGCAGCAGCAGCTGCCATCATGTGTGACTAAGGGAGCAGAGAAAAGTCCTACACGAGTCCAAAGGGACTGCAACTTCTCTTCTGGAGAAATCCCACATTTCACACTTCTGAGTAATCCCAAATTACTTTAAACCTTGACAGCAACTCTAAGCTTTTGATTCCACAAATCAGAAATCCTACACACCACCTTCCAGAACACGTGGGAGAATTTATTACGGCTGGTTAATTTTCTTAGCAGGTATCTACTGAGAAAGCCTCTCAGTGAAGTTATTCTCATCTGTCACAAATTTTTTTCTCTTAGCCCCTAAATTCCTTACCAAGAAGCCACAAACTGACTCCTAAATCCATGCCTGGACAAAATTACAGCAATCTGAGAGAAGTTCAATGACCTTCTGGAAAACAATATTTTTTCCCATCCATTTAAGGTCCCTGCCATCTGCAATCTTTTGCTGTTGTAATAAGTTCTTTCTTTCTGCAAAATCTTCCTGGATTTTTATCAATATACACCTGAGAACTTAAAATGCAGCTATAATAATAAAATTTTGCCTTTGCAAACAGTCTACAAAAGTTAAGAGATATTTTGCCAGGTCCCCAGTGGAGTAAGAGATACTGACAAAACAATTTTTTTGGCAGTAGCTTAGGATATTTGTTTGTCTGAAAAATTGATGAAGGATGTAAAGAGGATTTTTTTTTTATATGTCTGAAACACGTACACTGGAAAAGCTTTAAAATACTCATATACCCCAGTTGTAGCATCTCATTAAGAACATGAAGTGCAGCACAAAAATGATGGTAATCAGAAATGATATCATCATCTGTTTCAATATTGAAAATATTTACAAACTACAGGATGCTGCTGCTGCCTCAGAAATTAAACCTCAAGAGAAGTGTTTCAGTATCAGCTATACTCATCTTATGAAAAAATCTGAATGTCAGACATGTCTAAACTGAAAAAAGCAAAACTTCACCCTAAATTCCTTTCAGTCCATTCACAGGAAGGTGACAGATAAGGGCTTGGAGTGAAGAGTCTATTCAGCCACGTAATATAAGCTGCATCTTGTCAACATGAAAAGCAAAAGACAAGTTATCTATGCTGCAATATCACTGTCAAACACTTTTTTTTTTTCTGTTTGCAGTGCCAGAGATATTTTAAAGGGAGATTTGGCTTTTTGAACACCTTTAATAGGCTTCCTCAGAGTTTTAATTAGTGGGACATCCAAGCAGTACCTGACAGCTGGCAGAATCTCCTGTCGTGAGTTAAAGTCAACCTAATTAAGATTCTGGAAGGAAAACTCATTCTTCCCAACACCCTTAATCAGTCAGGCTTGGTTGAAAATGCAATACAGAACCTTTTGCCTTGACAACAACATAACCTTCAAAATATGGCACTTCCAAACAACAATAATAGTGGAGTGATTTCTTTATATGGAAATTTAGTAGAACTCCTACTAAAGCTCTAAAATACATTCTCCACCTTCCCCTTAATAAATGTTAATATAATTTAGGATTATTTGTCATGCTTAAGATTTGACATTTCATGACTGAGGCATTTTGTGCTATCAGAATCACAGACAGTGACATATAAGCTGCCCCTAAGAGATGAAGCAACATTTTTTTTCCCCAGCACTTGTAAAATTATCTAACTATTTACAGCTCGAGTGGAAATACAACTAGAACAGTCAGGCTGAGCCAGATATACATAAGCAAAAGGAGATTTGTCTTCATCACAAGCCAAGGGCTCTCTTGTCAGCTCAGGTTCAGAGATCTGGAAAATAACCCAGGTGTCTGAGCTCTGTGCTCTGCTCTGTCTGGAGTGAGCTGGCTCTCAGGGCACAGAAATCCTGGTAGTCAAACTTTACCTCTAAAACAGTATAGCCATTACTACCTCAAACTTTGGGGTTCTGTAAGCTTAATCCAAGCTTTAGTACAGCAAACAGAACTCTGTTTACTGTTTCCTTTTGGTTTTGTTTGGTTTTTTTTCAATGAACTGACAATATATTTTGGTGGCACATATCAGTATCAGATTTGCCTTTATGCTTACCTAAAATCATTACTGCCTACAAGCACTTTCAAACACCTGTCCCACTCCTGGCATGGCAGACTGCAGAGAGATGAAGAAGATCTGGAAAATAACCCAGCTAAAAATAAACACCCCAGCACAGAGCACTGTCTAGAGTAAGGTTTGCCTTGAAGAGCAATTCAACTCCCAGCAAGTTCAAGCACTACAGCACACGAAGATAGATTTGAATAGAAACCTCATGTAGAATTACAATGTAAAGTCTCCACTGTCTTCTTTTCTCCTTCTACAGCCTTTCTCCATCATGCATTCACTTACACCTCAGAAATACCTTAATACACAGACTTCCTACTCATCCTGCACATACCCTGGTTCTTCATTACTATATGCAATGTACAATCAATCTCTCTGCAAATGTAACAATATCACAGCCATTCTAATGTCATCACATATTATAGTCCTTTTAGACATTTGTAAATGACTGCAGAAGGTGCAAGGCAGCCAGGAATCAGGCCTACAGTACTTAAGAGTGATTACAATGAATATGGCAATAATCCCTCTCTTTGTAAAACAAAATCCCAGGAAATGTGTATACACGGAGGTTAAAGCCTCTTGGAGCAGCTGCTAAGATGCTGCTTAGACTACTCAATTATGCTATTAAACCAGCAGCAGCCAGCCAGGTGATTTGATTCTCAGCACAGAAGCTGTGAAGTACAGAGTAGAAGATGCTGATTTTAATAGCAGATCTAAGGCAGTCCGGCCAGCACAAGATGCAACCACCATGAAAGAAGCTGTGCCAGCAAACTCTTCTGTTTCCCTATTCAGTTACACCTGAATAGTCTAAACAACAAATGTAATTGTGGCAGCTAACATCCCAGACCTATCAAGTGACTCATGAAAGGCACAGGGAGCTCTCACAAAAAGCACTGGAAGCAATCCTTCTGCATGCTGCCATTTTGTACTGTGATGATAAAATCAGTGACAAAGGTACCCTTGAAGTCTAAGACAGCATTATTAATATTAATACTTTAAATTGGTCCAGTCTTATTTATCTTTTGGAGAGTGCTTTCAGACCTGCAGGATATAGCTCTCCTAGCAAAGAACAGGGAAGAGCTGCCTTTTTCTCCTGATGTATTGCTCCTTAGATATTCAGATGGGTAGCTACAGGGCCCCAGCCAGGAAAGCTGCATTTCCATTAAGTTACCGTATTCTATAGACAGGCAGTCTCCTTGTTTTTTACTTTCAGGACTCCACATTTCCTTTTTTAAGTCAGCTAATTTTACTTCTGCCTTTTTCACTTCAGCTCAACATCTAGGTTACAGTTCCAAGTCCAGTGCAGTTAACATCTGACTCTCTGTCTTTCTACCACTGTGTTTTCTTCTGCAAATCCACAGCACACAATTTATTTCCATTACCAGGACACCTTTCCTGACTGAAGCTGCTGTGACAGTCACACCAAGCACACAGTTACAAGCACTTCCACTTCCATCCTCACTTCTGCCAACAGCCACCAGGCAGGAATGACAATCCTCTTAGCATCAAGCCCTCTCCTCCCTCATCTGGCTGCCCCAGTTTCCCTGAGCCCTGAAAATCATCTCCCAGGCTGAACTTTCCACCTGTCCATCTTTCAAGGACTTTACCTGCAACTCTACAAATGCTCTTACTAGTATATGCATCTTCTTTCAGAATTAACAAAGCAAAGACCAATATTTAAGTGAAGTAAAAAATGCAACACCTAGTTGTTGCACAAGATGTGATCAATAACCACCTTTACACTGGTACAATGTCACTGACTTAATCAAGTTATGTTGTATAGGCCAAAAATCCCAGCTAACATTTCATCTCATTTCTAGAGCACACCACCTAAACCCACATGCTTTTACAGACACACAAATGAAGCTAGGCTAGGCGTTTTTTTTTTTAAGAGAAAAAGCAAATTAGGAAGGAACCACAAAGCCTTTTGGAAAATTCAATGCTTCAGGAATCAACTTAAAACTGACCAGCAAAGCCCCAAAACCCAACCAGGCAGATGCAGACCTGAATCCCCACCATCCCCCAGGGAAATTACTGCCCCTCATCATTTGAGGAGACAATGAATGCAGAAACAATACAAAAACAATACAAAAAATACAACAAAATAATACAAAATAAAAGGTTTCAAAAATAGGTAAAGAAAACAGGGAGATACCTGCTTGTTTGAGGGTCCTTCCCACTGCAGATCACCCCACGAGGGGTCCAGGAGCTGCAGCCAGAGGTCCTTGCATGAAGCTGGGGGAAAAGAACCTCACATGGACCAGCAGGGGCACAGGAGTCACTGAGCCAGGAGAAATTCAGAGGAAAGTGCCAGAGATTTGGAGAGAGGCTGGAAGACCCTTAGTTATAGGCAGGTGGAGCCAGTTATGGTGAGTAACAGCCCTTGCCCAGGTGAGGACAGCCAGGGGCAGTAACACCTTTGGGCCCTCAGCACCATCACAAAATGCAGTTATTTCCCCAGATGGGATTGCAGCTGTCACAAACAAGCAGGCTGACTTCAACAAACTAATTTCAAAGCACTAAATTTCCCCTAGTTCTCTTCACCAAGAAACTTGCTGTTATCATACAACTTTGTTTTCATTTATAGTTGAAAGAAATGTCAGAAATTGCCTACACCTAAACTAAACCCTAATTTTCATCCCAAGTGTGTGCCAAAGGCAAGAGCCACACACATTGCACCTTCTAAACCAAGAGGGCTGGAACAGTCTTCATGGGGCTAGGTAAGCAGCATTCCCCACCATCCTTACAGTGACAGAAAAATGTGTAGGTGGCCTGACAAATATATATTTGTGGCTCAAAATTGAGCCTACAGCCTCCTTAAAAGTACCCACAGAATTCTTCTATCTCACAAATTGAGAAACAAAGGAATTCAATAATTAAGAAGATGTTAAGCTGGTTTAAAGCACTTTAGCACCCCAAGTTGGGGGGTGTGCTGAAGGGTTTGTGTGACCAAGGATTTGGACAGAGAATATCTGATTGATGCCAACAACTTTGCACACATATTTCCATGCAGAAATATTAACTAGGAGATTGGAAGTGAAGTATTTAGGATTATGACATGATACAAATCAAAGACAAACTAGAATCTGAAGTAAACCATTCGCAAATTTAAACTGCTGTAGTGTAGAAAATCTCCCACCCTGATTAGTCATTTTTTGAATAGTATCAAAGATTCTCTTCTATAGGTTTTAGTTTGTTGAGATAGTGTTAGTTTATTGATACTACTGTTCTGTACAATTTGGTACCCTGGCAGAAAAGGGGACAATAACTGATGCCTTGGAGGACTTGCTGCCCTGTGACAGCTGCTCTGCTTGCGTGAAGCAGCACAAAGGCTGAGGATATGAAGTTAAATTTTCCTGATCCCTGAGGCAATCAGTGTATTCCTTGGAGTATGAAATTTGATTACACTTATTATCTTAGCTTGCATAACTCTGACTGTCCTCACTGCATATAAAATGTTTCCATCCTGTTGGAAGCACCCCACAGCTTCCTCAGGCAGGAGTGCTACAGGTGGACTGTGCTATGTGGGAGTCCACCAACCCAAATGTCAAAATATTAGATTTTATCTGTACGAGTTTACACCACAGGCCAAGGTGGAAGCACGTGATAACTGGGCAGCCTAGGGAAACTTTAACAGTCATTGTAATGCAGCACTTGTCCTAGAAATAAAATACATTTATACTCCATCCTCAGTGGCTGCCAATGCAAGCCTTTTCAGGGACACTAATTTTAACCTCAAAATTTGACAAATGATTTTATACTTGGCAGAAAGAGAGAAACAGTAAATGGAACCTAACTGAATAAGAAATCACAAAATACCTGAAATGGAGAACATGTTTTTAATTGCTTACTTTGCTCCCACCCTAATGTCTGTCTGTGATGGATGATGTGACAGAATGATCTTCACTAAATTCTAAGTAAATTAGAATTAGCAGAAGTGGCACTACATTTATCTTATTCAAAAATGGTTCTTTGTTTCTCTTTGGTCTCATCCTTCAGTTTTGTAGTTGATGGCATTATTCAGTATGAGGGATGAGATAAAAAGGCTAGAAGATTAAGAGGGTAGAGGGAAGGGGTGAAGGCCTAGTGTTTTCATGACATGCAGTTAAGTGCATTAAAGAAACACATTATGATCAAAATATTTCTTTCTTAATGACAGCATTTGCTAAATTACCCATTGAAAGAAATTGTGCTTTTGAATGTAGCACAGTTTGCTTTCATGTGGCTGACAAAGGCACATGCACTAAAAATGGAAACTTGCTTTTGCTTTCTTTTCTTTCCACAAACTGTCTTACCTTGCTGTCCATTAAAGAGGTGAAGGGTAATAAAATAAACTATTTAGGCAGTAGTGCATTTCAAGGTCCAGTGCAAAAGGAACCATGTCTCCTCAATACTTAAAAAAATAATAATAACAAAATATATACGTGCTACTTGCATTTTCAAGTTGTTTCAGGAAAAAAGCTTGGTCCTTCGACAGTGGTTGTCCAAAAATACATAGATGGTCTCTCCTGTATACCAGAATTACCTACCTAATTCTGATAAATTCTGCCTGGGAGAAAGCACAACATACTGAGCCACTGAACACCACAAGTGCAGGAAGTTCACTGTCCAAATAATCCACATTCATCACATTTGATAATACAGCACTGACTCAAATGGCATTGTAATTGTAAACTCATTTATTCATCAAGTGCATGGAATGCTGCAACTTTCATTTACTGTAGTACTACAAGAATGCCTCAAATATAGGAATAATTATTTAACAAAAAACATTCTGCCAAGGTTGAGAGAAATTAATTTGGAAATAAGTGGCATATTCATGAGTATGTTTCCTTTGCTCTTTGTATGCCTCCAACACGATCCTAATAAGCATTTCTGAGGAATAATTGACTTGGTCATTCAATCTGAACATGTATTTGAAGGTTATTAAACTCAGACACATGTCCACAGAATTAATATATTGAAAACTCAATTAAAATTGAAATACAAAATCAGTCATCTCATTCGTGATGCAGTCATGCTGTCTCATGACAGTGAAACAGAACAGCTCTCACATCACTGACACTGCATTCACCTCCTTCTCAAACCTTGCTTTCTCTTTTGCCCAATTCCCAATTCAGTTACCCATTTTTGTTGCAACTCTGAACACTTGCTGTACTAACAATCTTGCTTTTGTTAAAGCTGCAAACCTCTCTGTGTGTATGTGAGCATATAAAAAAATAAACAAGCAGCTGATTCAAAACATGCCATTAAGAGGCACAAATACCAGTAGCCAAAGGTACTTTTGTTAAAAGTTTTTCTCCCTGTTTTGTTTATCCCAATCTTTCCTGAATAACTTGAGGACTCTCATCAAGTTTTCTTGGAAAAACTGTGCAGTTTTTTGACCTAAAAATGGATCTCAAGGTACAAGAGCTGAAAATTGAAACAATACCAAAAAAGCTCTGAACACATCCATGCATATCTATTTTAATATAAATATGAGATATTAATGGCATTAACTTGTTTGAAGCTTATTTATACTCACATTTAAATGCTGAAAGTTTTTGGTAAAAGAATAATTTAATTTAAGGTTTAATTTGATCTTAAACATTAAATTAGTATGATATCCAGTTTAAACCCACCCCACATTAACAAAAGCTGTACAGTCAAACTATCAGAGGGAAACTGGCCTGCAGCATGAGCTACCATTGTCACACTCAGCAGGATAAAAACCCCAACAAAAAACTCTGTCTATTTTGTGGATGCAAAATCTTTGTAAGATCATATATAATATGATTTTTTTTTTACTTTCTATTAATATAAAGGATCCACAAAAATAAAATATATTTTCAGGATTAACAAGATCTACAGCTCAAGTTTATACACCCAGAAAGATTTATGATCTAGTTAGAAAGATGAAGATTCAGAGCAGCAAATTTGAATTGTCATAGTTGAAATAGTGATGGATTGTCAGAAATAATAAATACAGCAAAATACTTCAGGTCTTATTAATTCTCAGATTTCATCTTAAGCATCAATAATTTCCATGTCTAAAAGCATAAATGCAATTAATTAAATTGCAATTAAAGAATGTTCTCTTTCATCAAACCAGATTAATTTATCTCAGACAGCTTGTGTTCATATTCTTAATCCTAAAATGTAAAGAAATTAATGGGAACTTTCAAGCTGAGTAGCTCTGGACATGCAGGGCTACTTGGAGCTACTGTGCTTTTAGGTGAGTCAATAAAGACTGAGTTAACAGTTTTGCTTGTGCTATTGTGGGTTTAAAAAGAATTCAAGTCATTCTGCAAAACAATGTTATGGTAACTAAATTTGTGTTTCATTTTATTTCAAAGCACTTGTTCTCTTTTACTGACAACACTCAAATTCAAATAAAGGAATGTATAAATCAGGTACAAATGCAAACTATAAAATGAGCTCATTTATGCTAGTTTTAGGATTTTGCTATGAGGGTGTATCAACAATTTTTTTAATAATATGTATGTAGCCATTTGCATATTAAGCATGGAATTTTCAGAAGTACCCGGTTGTTTTGGGAACA
The DNA here is from genome assembly GCA_013400855.1 of Buphagus erythrorhynchus. Classification (NCBI taxonomy): domain Eukaryota; kingdom Metazoa; phylum Chordata; class Aves; order Passeriformes; family Sturnidae; genus Buphagus; species Buphagus erythrorhynchus. Next base: position 78,648 of record VZTT01008774.1, read on the forward strand.
AATATTTCCTTGTCATTCACTGGATTAGTTTTCCTGATAATGCCTTTGTATAGTGGTACACTGATACCCAGCAAGCTCCTGCACAGAGACCTCAAAAAATTAAAGAGGTCATATTATTAGAGCCATCTATTATTAGAGACAGTCACAAATGTATGAAATTCGAAAGGGCAAGTGCCAAACTCTGCCCCTGGGACGGGGCAGCCCCGGCTGTATGGACAGACTGGGAATGAGAGGCTGGGGAGCAGTGCCAGGGAAGGGGATGGGGGTCCTGAGCAGTGACAAGCTGGACACGAGCCAGCAGTGCCCTGGCAGCCAGGAGGGACATCCCTGTCCTGGGGACACCAGGCACAGCATTGCCAGCCGGGCAAGGGAGGGATTGTCCCCTCTCCTCTGAGCTGGGGTGGCCTCACCTCGAGTGCTGGGAGCAGCTTTGGGTGCCACAACATAAAACAGACATTGAGCTGTCAGGGAGCATCCAAAGGAGGCCACCAGGATGGGGAAGGGCCTGGGGGGAAGCCATGAGGAGAGGCTGAGGGCACTGGGTCTGTTCAGCCTGGAGGAGACTGAGGGGAGACCCCAGTGCAGTCACAGCTTCCCTGGGGGGGAAGAGCAGGGGCAGCCACTTCTCTGGGGTGACAGTGGCAGGACCCGAGGGAATGGCCTGAATTTGTATCAGGGGAGGTTTAGGTTATTTTTCAGGAGAAGGTTCTTCCCCCAGAGGGTGTTTGGGCACTGGCACAGCTCCCCAGGGCAGTGGTCACAGCACCAGCCTGGCAGAGCTCAGGAAGCATTGTACAATGTTGTCGGGCACAGGGTGTGATTCTTGGGGATGGTTCTGTGCAGGGCCAGGAATGGGACTCAGTGATCCATGTGAGTCCCCTCCAGTTCACCTGATTCTGTGATTCTGTGATATAACCTGTCAGTAGAGAGTGGGAAAATCCTTCTTACTTTCCAGGGAAGTTACAGAAGATTGACCAGAAAAGAAGCTGTCTGATGAAGCATCACCTGCCCAGGGACACCACTGCTTCCCATCACTGACAGAGCAGAAAGCAGCAGCTCAGTTTAGGAAAACAGAGAGGTCCTGGCTCTGAATTCAGGGTCTGTGGAAGGATTTTGGTGCCGATTTGAACATTCTGCAGGCTCACAGATGCAATCCTCTGGAACTTACTTTTGCAAATGAGTAAATTGTGCATGTATATATTGTTGTATATATTATTGATATTCTGGTTATTTTCAAATCCTTAGCTGCTGTTGAACAATGAACATTGGACACCATGTAATAACATCAATGAGTTTATATAATGAAAAAAGTGGATATTCAGCCATGTCTTTCTCAACTACTTTTTGAATTGTGTTCATTGCAGAAATGTCCTGTGACAATCTCTGAGAATGGCAATCCAGCTAATACAATGCTTTCTCTGACTTGCTATAAGGATAGTATTACAAACTAATTTTTGTATCTGGCAGCAAATTGGATTTTGTTTGGGAAATTCAAGGCAATAATATTCACATTATACACATGTGCATATTTTTTCCCTGTATTTCATCTTTGTCAGAAAGATCTCATTTATTCTGGATGAAATTTCATTCCCATTTAATAAAAATGCAGTGATTCAAAGTTTACACTTGAAAAGTGTCAAAAATAGACATTAAAGTGGTCATTCAGTTGTGTAACTTTTAATCAGGGAACCAGTATCAGTTCAATACAGTCAAACAGTAAAATTGCTTTTCCTTCTATCAACTCTGAATTTGGGTATTTGACTTCAAAAGGACTTCTATTAAAAGTTAAGGTACCACTGGCATATGAGGCTGGAGGTACAGATTAGAAATATTGCTGGAGAGGAAAAATAGGCTGAAACATTTGAGGCTTGGAGTGAATGAGATCCAGGCTACATTCCTGTTGGGGACACTACATTACTGCCAGGCACTGGACAAATCACTTAAGATTTTATGTTTTGATCCTCAGGGATGAAAACAAAGGAATCCTTTATTTTTGTCCTTACAGGTGGTGTTCTCACAGCTTTAAGAAAAGCTTCTTGAATGTATATGTGCATGTGTACACATAATACACATTTAAATTATCATCTACACACATATATGTAATCTTTCCCCTTGAAAAGCAAACTCTGGTGTGGATTCCAAGCACTAATGTTATATAAATCAGAATTTAACTATCTCAGTGCAGAAGCAAAGGGGTATTGAAACAGAATTTCCCAGTGTTTCTGGGTGTCTATTTTTGTCTGCCTACACGGTTGCCCTGTGATTAGTCCAAATTATAGTGAAAAGGGAGGGAAACACAAAACCAGATAAGATATGGATAGCTTAACATTTCTGACTTTGGAAAGGGAATGTGAACAACCCTTTTTCACTGCTGGTATTCTAAAACAAAGACATACAACATATGAAGTGACCTAATTCACTTTGACACACCATCATTATTTGTTATGATAAATTAATAAGCAGCACCTTTGGGTGGTGCCAATTCATTCAGTTCCTGTCACAGCTGATTAGGATTTCTGACTAAGATATAATAAAATAGAGTGCATTCATATACGATAGTTTCCTTTGTTTACTTAATGCAGAACAATTGCTGCTTTTTCACTTCCCCAATCACAATTTTCTCATAAACAGTGAGCATTTCTACCTCTTGCTTACAGGGTTGATGTGGAAAGAGTCATTACTCACATTTTATTATTGCCAGGAGCTCTTAGTTACTGTGAAATAGAGGAGTTGTGGTGATTTAAATATGTAACATACAGTCTAACTAATTACATTTGCTCAAAAGATCTATGATTAGCATTATTAAAACAAAATCACAATGTCTGAACATTCTATAAATTTAATCTTAGAATATTGTGCCCTCATTAATGATATTCCAATAGTGTGTACACTGTAGACAACTTCTCATCAGCTTGAATATTACAAATATGAGTAACATTCTTGAATCATCTGTATTCTACTGCAACAGCACTGGCTTTAGCAAAATATGTTCAGGTCATCCTAAATTAATTTCTCACTCTTTACACACTGCAAAAATAAAAACACTTCAACTTAATTTTTTTAAATTGTCTTTGATTACCATCATCCTGTGGCATGTTGCAGATTTCTTTTCCTGTTACTACTGTACATTATTGCTTAGTATCCCTTCTTTTTTAAGTTTACTGCTACTACATCTTTGCTTCTGAAAATTGCAGGAATACTCTCCTGTAGTAGGCATACAAATACTTTAACCAATAACTTTCCATAGGGAGCAGCACTATCTTTGTTTTATCCTCAAATCTTCACTAAAGGGCCTGATTCTATTCTAAGGTTATTTCATGCCATTCTAGCAATTTAAAGAGTATTTTCATACTCTGTACAGACTATTTGCTGCTAAGGGCAGGTAAATGTTTACTGCACATGGGAACCAATCCTAAAGGGTTAAAGAAGGCCTAGCTGAATTGTGATCAGTGTAGCTACTGACTTCAGCCAGCCCAAAATCCCATTTTCTCTCCATTATTTAGGCTGAAGGTCTTCACTGTATGCTAAACTTTTCCTGCTAACAGGCTTCCCTATAATAAATCTGGACAGTGTGAATGCTGTATTGGCTGGCAGGAATCCCCTGGTTCTACTGCTGGTGCTGATACTCCCACTGTGTCTTTTGATACGTTAATGAAGATTAATTTAGTAGGAGCTGTGGGTGCTAAACATACTGAAAATCCAACCTTTTTTGATGGGTTTAAATCACCTAATTTCAGGGAGCTAGGCCTCCTGCACCACTTAGAAATTTCAGGCAATTTGCAGTTACATCATCAGGATTAATATGCTAATACAAGAAAAATTGCTAAGCATTACCATCCTATAGAGCCACTTGCACATAAACATTAACTCAGATTTTCTGTGGGATATTTGAAACCACGAAAACAAAAAATTTGTGAACAGGCAAACATCTGCCTTCTCTACACTTTGGAGTCTGATTATGGGTAAACCATAATAAAAACCTAGGGAGACCTTTTCCATTAATATTTACTGGAACCATATTGTCTAGCTAAACACTTTTAGGGCTTTTATTTGCATAAGAATGTCTCATAGACCTTAACAGATTTCATTTGCAGATTACCTTTGGGACTTTCTATTCTTCTCTGAAGCCAAAAAGGAAAGTAAAATGGGTTTGGCCAAGGTCAGAGAGAAACTTGGGCTGAACTGCAAACTGAAATCTTTAAATGACATGGCTTTTGCCACTTACCAGTTTTTCTTCCACCATTCTGTTCTGCAAGACAGAATTTTTTTCTGAAGTTATTATTGCCTCGATTCCTTATGTCACAGAAATATACAGGGTATGGGAAAACTCAGCAAAACATGCAGCACACGTGGGGAACAGCAATTTTCAGAAGCTGCAATTCAAAGGCTCGTGGAGAGAGCTTGCTGCTGCTCCTCCCAGCACAGCTCTGTGCCAACTGCAGCCATGGAGGATGGCTGCATTCATTGCCCAAGCTCTTGTAGCCCGGAGGCAAAATCAAGGGAATTAAGCTTTTTAAGCTCCTCTTCTTTCTTGTAGCTGTTGCCCAGACAGTTGTCTACATTTGATGAAGAGGCAGCCAGCAGCTCTCTTGGGAGGAAATCTCCTGTGTGTCACAAGCTTAGGCACCCCCAGAACCTCATGTTTGCCCTCTGTGGAAAAGGCAGCACATTTTCTGATGTGCTACAAACACCACTGCTGGTGGTGTTTGCCTCAGATGTGATGGAGAATTGAACAGATGTTCTATTTATGTACCGTTGGTAGAAAGTCAGCATTTCATGGCACTGGTGCTTGGACCACTTCTCTTTCTTTTAATTAGGAAATGATGAAATGTGGGGAGTCATGGATGGAAAGGGCCTGGTCCCAGCCCCAACGATCTCCAGGGAATGACTCCTTCAGATAAATGGACACTGCATTAGGGGTTAAGTGCACATGGCTGTACAGACTGCTGACACACACAATCACTGTAATTTCACAAAATAGCCTGTTCTTAAGGGACACCCTGAAGTCTTCATGTGTTTAGAAAAAAAAGAGAAAGAAAGAAATTTTCCTCCTAAGTCTGTCTAATCTTCTTAACTGTATCAAAAGGCATGGGAAGATTTAGGAAAATGAAGCTCAGAGGAGAAGAAAGAACCAGTCAAAGGATTTTTGAAAGGATTAAATATTAGTAGGGGATGATATGAAGGGATACAATAGAGCCACAAGGTTTGAAGATTTACCTGTTCTCTGCCATTAGGTGCAATGATTATTTCCTCATCTGCCATTGGGAAGAGATGCTTTGAGGGTAGAAAAGGCGTTTTTGTAATCCTAACCATCACTCATACTCTTATTATTAAACCCTTACATAAGGGAAATCCAATAGGTTCTTTGAAAAGCTAAGACTATATTAAAGAGGGATTTCACTTGCAAATACACAGCCTGTAAACATGAGAGACAAAAGGTAATAAAAAAAAATACAAACCAACACTGAAAAAAACCTCATGCAGTCATTTTAATTATTGCTGTCCCAGATTTAAATTGCAATTAGCTTTTAGAGGTTTTGTACAAGTGAGATGTACTTGGGGTTCTTCTGTTTCAGGGATACAGACTTAAAAGCATCTGTGCAGTGATTATGCAAAGTATAGCAAAGCCTACTCTGATAAGACTTAATGTTGTCTAATATGAAGAATAAATGATGGACAAAAGAGCATCCAAGCACCTGGACAAAACCCAGGAAGTCTAACTCTGCCAGTTTAGATGTTTGAACATTTCCATTGGAGTTTAACACATGTGTTGCTTGTTCTTTAAAAGAATGCTTTATGAGCAATAATGTAAAAGGTAACTGCAGTTACATGCATCTTGAAGAGAAGTCAAGCAGGTTTATGCAGGTATCCATCATTCTATGACAGGTTCTAACTTCCATTTCTATGCATTGTGCCTTCCTCACACACAACTCTGAATTTCATGGATTCTTGTTCTGTATGGCATTATGGGCCAGATGTTCAAGGTGCACTGGGTGACATTTGGTCTAAAGTACTACATATTGGAAAACTTGCTCCTACTATTCTGCCAGTACTTACTGTCCTTTTGGATAAACTGATCTGGCTGTGAGACACTGAAATTTTATGGATTAAAAACAAAAATCTTCCCACTCTCCTATTCTTTTCCACATACCATCTTTCATCTCTTACTCCTGACATTCCCACTCTTTAACACACTGTTGAGAATACCTACAGACAGGAGATGGGCCAAGTCTGTTAGGTCTATCAACCAATGCCTCTCCTATCCCTCAGGTAGTTCAATATTACCTGTGAGGAAGCATAAAGGGAAGAAATACCGGAAATATGTTCCCACAAGTTTTTAGCACAAATACTAGCAAAAGAGCTGAAAAGCTTCACACATAAAATGCTGGTGTCTTGCTGAGGGAAGAGAAGGGGAACAAAGGCCAAGCAACTAAATCTGATACTAATAGGTCAAGATTTGTCAAGTGTGAACAGTATTGGGTAAATAGAGACAGATTCTGCACCTAAATTCCATACCAAGAGGAGCTGGGTTTTCAGCTTTGCCTTGACAAAAGAAAATATTGACACAAATATACTACAGTATATTTGCTACAGTGAAAAATTTAATTTATTATGAATCATTAACTTTCAACAACCATTCACAGATATATAAGTAGCTTAAATATCATTGATATTTGAAATAGGTATACCAATGTTTGCACTACAAAGCATGCATCCAAAAATAACTGTAGGCAATAACTGCTAGTATTCAAAGGGTTTCAAAGGAAATCTTCACCAGGTTATAAGTAGTATTTTATTGGGAACAATTGGAAAGCCAGTAATTGTGCATATTTTGGATCAGTCGTTGTTCTCTGCAGTAGTGCTGAGGAACTGTCAGTTCCATTGCTGGAAATGATCCTTATAATGTAACCTCAATCAAAAGATATAATAATAACATTGATTTCAAATCCAGCTGTTAGTTTTCCAATAAACTCCAGACATAACAGCTGCTATTTTTCTCCATGAAACATATTTTGACTGTGGTCTCTTTGTGCAACTGCATCCTCGTGGGTTATTAGTAAAAAGAACACAACTTACAGCTTTTCTCCTGGTTTTCATTTAGTCAAATTTTGTATTATTTCCTTGACCTTAATAGCAGAATCTACCCTTTAATTTATTTAACCTTAGCTAGAGAGGAAAAATGCTTTTACAGTCCAGACAAGAAATCTGAATAAATTGGTACAGTGAGTATAAAGTCCACAGGGTAATGTGTAAATGTAGATTCTGCTTTTCATTATAAAATACAGCCATGAAATACTTATATATAAAAGCTGCACTAAATTTTAACAATACACCACAGTTGTAAATCTATATTTTAAAGTGCTGAGATGTTTCCTGCTACCAAATAAATTTTTATCTATGAAATAGAAATATGGCCTCAGAAGCCTATAAATATGGGCTTTCCTTGCTTTGGAAGGTTGTGGGATTTATCAAATATGAATTGTAGGTAACAGCAATGACACACTGTAACTTACCATGATTAGGTGAAGATAGCAACATCTAGAGAACTGTTTCCTTGTATTACAGGAGTCGTCTTTGTGGGAGGATGAAAAGAAAAATATAATATATAACACACCAGGAAAATAAAACAACAGTCCACTCTATGTTTTTTCATCACTTCAAAGTAAACAAATCCCCATTTTACATTTCAGGGTGATATATAGTAAACATTTGTGGGAAGGGGTATATATAGCAAATATTATTTAAACTAAAAAATCAAGCAAATTCACAAGGACTTCATATTTTTTACTTATTTTACTCTTCTATCACTGTTAAAAATGGCCTGTGCCTTCAATAGTATTTCTCATCCAGCAACCTCAATATGTATGTTGTAAAGATGAATGGATGAGGTGTTTAGAGTTAATGATCTGTATCATATTGCATCCATTTAGCTAAAGATATATAATCCCACACAGTTTGGTTTATATTGACTCTTATTCAAGAACTACATCTTTGAAAGGCCATCATGCTCTCCTGACAGGTTAGAAGATGAGAATAAATAAGACAATATACTCAGCTTTCTGTTTTATGGATAAAGTCTACAGGCTATTTGACAGTTTTACTTCTTATATTTTACAGTAGTATTAGAGTTATTTAAAACCAAATTACAGTCACATTGCATTTTATCACTTAAACTTTTTGTGCTTTGGAAACATTTGTAGTTCATTTTATTTCTGCTAGCATAAACATATTCTATATCTGAGTGTGCATGAGTATATATTCTGAATAAATACATCTGGTTTCAGTGATTTTTATGCATCCCTATCAACTGCATCCTTTTATGTCTACAGAATGAGATTCACCTGAAAGTAACAATTACCCCAAAGAAATGATGCAATTTTAAATAAAATAACTGCAAAGAGACTTAGACAGTATTAGATGTAGTTTTTGGAAGAATAATGAATTAGTATGTTTCCTGGGCTCAGAGCTGTCCTCTGTTTCTTGGTTAATGCTGCCTTTTAGGATTACACTGGTGTGCTTCAAGTCAGCTGAGGAAAAGTCATGGGTAGTTTGTGTTTATTATTTCCTCAGCTGTGTTGGGTCAACAGGGCTGGACTGGATATGCCCCATTCAGAGAGAGCATTTTCATCAAGTATCCAAAAAAGGCTGTAAAATCAACAGTAATATTATTTGTAGTATTACTACAAATTACTACAAATATCAGTAGTATTATTTGTTCTTTTTGTTTCATCTTTATAATCTCTAAAATAATC
>VZTT01008776.1:1031-14719 GCA_013400855.1 Buphagus erythrorhynchus
GTATTGTTAGTACAAAGAGATACCTATTTTTTTGTACACTATACTGAAATACATCCCATTAGATTAAGAGTATGGCTCCTGCTCTTGCTCCCACAGGATCTCAGAGTTCTCCTTTTGTGTCTTCTCACTATTTATCTGATTATGGCTCTCTAAAATAGAGAAAAATAGAACGTTTCACAATATCTTCTCCTTAAATTAAGTCCTGCAGAATACAATGACGATATCTTGCAAGGCTATTGTTGATATAATAAAGCTGTTTAGTTACCTTGAACTGGTGCACCAACACTCTAAATCTAATAATTCAGAGACAAAAAAAGTTTAATGTTATGTTTGTGACTTAAACTGATAATAAAAAAGAGAATTGTTATTTAGAGTGATGTACTGCCTTGAAGTTAGTCTGTTGTGAATGTATGATATGTTCTGAGGCACAGAAGCATGAGTAAAGAAAAAATCCAATCATATTGCTGGCAAATTCTTCCCACAGCCTTCTGAAGCTTAGCCTTTGTTTATGCAGGTGTAATTTGAGTTTCTGACTTTACAACTGCACGTGAAAGATAATCTCAGGCCTTGCATCACAAACTCCCTGATTTGCAAGTTTGATTAGGTAGCTGCAGAGGTAAATACTGCAGTGTTAGGACAAGCTGAAGTTTTGCCAAACCTGAGTGACACTGCTGTTTATTTGACAGAAAAGAATGAGATTACCTTTTTAGAATATGCCTTGTTTGTTATTGCCATTCCAAAGTGCTAGGTGGAATTCCTTATTACTCTAGGAGATGATATTTAATAAAAATTATTCAGGTTGTTGATTTGGTTAACATAATAACCTGTGTAAGCTACTATAGTAAGCTACTATAGTAAGCTACTATAGTATGCGTATTTTGAATTATCTACCTTTTTTATAAAGGATGAGCAAAGTTATTCTGATGTTTTTAAAAAGAAATTATGTCTTTCTGCAACAGGTGTTCCTTCATTATATCCAAACTAAAGCAGAGTCCACGCTGTCAATCTTATTCCCTTTTCATTAGAAACTATTTGGAATGAAGACTTCTCTTAGTGTAAGGTATTTTGGAGGGAAGAAATAGCATGAAAATGTTGCCTAACCATCACTGGGGAAGCTGTTCTGGAATAGAGAGTAGACATTTGCAACTGATCATATGGAGACCAGAAGCAGAAAAAAAAAAGTTTTCTTTAAAGGGAATTCTCCAATTTTTGTGTTGGTGGCTGAAGAGAAATTAAGCTCTAGATGGCAAAAAGGTTGGGGTTACCTTTACTTGAGTTCTAGGTTTTACTCTTCTGTAAATTTACTGTCTGAAAGTTTTGAGTACAGGTCTTAGGAACATAGATTAGTGTTAAAGTGAAATATAGGTGTTTATCCAATGAAAGCAAGGAAATGTACATGACTATACTCCATCAGCAAGGAAATAGATCTGACTTTTGTAGAAACTAGGAGGTGTGGTCTCCAGAAAGTCAAGGTATTATTTACGTTTCTGATAAATCCACAGTGATCAACTCATGCAGGCACTAAAGGACAGGTTGTCTCTCACTAGGGAAACCTGATTTCCTGAATGCTATCTTTTTTCTCTAAAAGGCAGAAGGAATATAAAATCACAAACATGTGAGAGATAAGTTTCAGAAACTGTCATAAGCTACCTGGAGACTTCTTTTTTTAGCTAATAAAATTATTCTGGGCATGCAGAAAATTATTATTGCATACCTTTAGAAAACAGCAACCTTCTAATGCCTAAGTCTGTGTGGAAATTATAGATGAGGTGTCTGGAGGGCTATGTCCCTTTATGATTCTTTTTTATTAGTCTAATGATCTAATATGGTCTAATGTTTTACCCAGACTTCAACATGAAACAAAAGAATCACAGCTGTTGTCATTCAAAACCATTTGATGGAGTGCAAGACTGCACTTCAAAGTAAGCAATAATCAGGTTACATTTATGGGAAGTGGGTGACAGGTTCTAGGTCCTCTTCAGCTTGAGAAGACATAAACCATCATTCCTTACCTTCTTAAAGTGACATCATAATAACAAAACAACCTTGAATAGGACTGGTTTTCTGTCATTCATTTGAAGAGAAGTCATTTGTGAATAAAAGAAGAAAATGAATGTGGGACTCCTGGGCCCTGGAAGGGCAAGCTCCAGAGGAAGTGCTGCTGCTCCAGTGGCTAATAGGACACTGTTCTTTGGGAGACCTCATACTTCCTAGGGCTGTTTATGTGTTTTCCATTAAACAGCTGTCAGAAACAATATATCGTTGTCACCTTCACATTTCCCTCCACCTGTATTTAAAAAGAAAATAGCCAATCATCCATTCCTGAAGGGAAAATGTGGTCACTGATGCCTAGTAGAAGGCTTTGTGTTAGGCATGGTTGTGAGTTGATTCTGACTGGACACCAGGTGCCCACCAATACCATTCCCAACTGGACAGGGGAGAGAAAATATAAGGAAAGGCCCACAAGTCAAGACAAGGACAGGGAAAGATAACTGATTACCATCATGGGTAAAGCACATCCAGTTTGGAGACATTATTTTAATTTATTACCAATCAGATCAGAGTAGGGAAATGAGGAATATAACCAAATGTAACAAGGCCCTTTCCACTACCCCTCCTTTCTTCACAGTCTTATATTTATTCCTGATTTTGTACCTCTTCCCCACTGTGGCCAACGGGGAAGGTGAAAGCAGGCTGTGCTTAGTTCATCACATGTTGTCTCTGCCACTCCTTCCTTCTCAAAAGAGGACTGCTCGCACTCTTCCCCTGCTCCAGCATGAGTTCCTTTCTTCCATGGGGTACAGTCCTTCAGGAACAGATTGTTCCAGCACCAGTCTCCAGTAGGGTCACAATTCCTACCAACAAACCTGTGTCAATAGGGGCTCCTCTCTCCATGGGGACAGAGCATGGGCTTCCCACAGCATCACTGCCTCCTTTGGACATTCACCTGACCCAGTGTTGGGTCCTCCCAGGGCTGAACATGGATCTCTGCTTCACTGTGGGTCTCCACTCCTGCCTCATCATGATCTTCAGCATGGGCTACAGGGGAATGTCTGCTCTGGCACCTGGACCACCTCCTCCCCCTCCTTCTTCACTGACCCAGGAGTCTGCAGGGATGTTTATCTCAGGCTCCTTTCTCTAGCTGCAGTTGCTGTTGCACAAGTTTTTTCTCCTCTTCTTGAATATGTCATCCCAGGAGTGCTACCACTGATGCTGATGGTTGATGGGGTCATTCTTGAGCTGTAGCAGGTCCACCTTGAATATGCCAGGCATCAGGGAAAGCTTCCAGCAGCTTCACACAGAAGCCACCCCTTTAGCTCCTCTTGCTGCTGAAACTTTGCCATGGAAATCCAATTCAGGCATCTAGTCAGAAGGGCTAAAACCGTGGGTGAATTGGGGTCTCAGATTCAGCTCTCTCTAATGTTTTTGAATACTTACCATGGGCCTGTTTTTGTTGTTTCAAATCTCAATCTTAATTCAGTGATTAATTCTCTCTGGAGGCTGTAGAGAGATTTTCAGATGAGTAGAATTGAGGGACCAGATATCTAGAAATTTACACTTTTATAAAGCCAGCAGTATTTACATAGAGGATATCTGCACAAATCAAAGGATTAGACCAGTATTGTTTCTGTGAGTACACAGCTTATAGCTTAGTGTTTCAGTCAGCCAATATTTGATACAAAATTATTTGAGTTCCATAAAATCAGCCCAAAGATAGCTCTGTATTTTAGATGACAGTCAAAGATAGAGAATAACAAAAGGCAGATGTGAAGTCTTGGGCTGAACTGACCAGTCTGAATTGATAATGGTATTTACAGTGGTAAGAACTACCTTTTAATATTAAGAGTGTGTATTTTAGTAGATTAGTGGATTCTGTTTCAGACTTGACCACAAACTCACTTTGATTTTCCTTAGGTCTCTTTGAGTTTGTGTGCTGTGTAAAAGAAAATCTTAAAAGAGCTGTAGCCCTAAATAAATTTTATACTGAGATCTGCTTTTTTATCCCTTAACTCCTGTGGAGAAAAATGTCTGTAAGACTCTGGTGTAATTTTATACTATAGTTAGTTCCCACTGATTCTAGGAGGAGTTCATCAAAACCAGTGAAATTCTCAGCACAGGGAGCTTGTTTGAAATTTCCTTAAACAGAGCTAGAATTGTCTGACTTTGTCTCCATGTACCCAAATATAAAAATAGGTATAAACTGCCTGCCTCATTAGTACAGAGCATCTTTTGAACCATAATTATTTATCTTTGAAAGGATGTTTGCAATGCTCAGATGGAAAGAGAAATGTGTTATTATTATGAATAATTAATTTTCAGTGGTTGTGTGGGATTTCATGCCATGAGAGTTGTACTGAGTTTAATGGAATTCACATGGCCAAGCCCACTCACTGTTGTAAGTCTGCAGGGTTTTGGGATTATAAAAAGAGATAAAAGAATCTCCATGTCTCCCAGAGTAAATTACATGTCCCATTCTGTATAAGTGGAGGCAAAAGTGAAATGCCCATTTAAAACAACTAGGTCATATTTGTCTGGCAAGATGTTGGTATAATCTGTATTACTTTAGTAAAAAGCTGGACCAATCAGAGGATTACAATAAAAATTTGATTAAAGGGGCTATTTTAATAGACATACAAACAAAATTATTTTTCTGGCAAGTTGTAGTAAAGAAATACCTGAAAGTGGATTGATTTGTAATGTCAATAACATACTGAAGTCTGAGCAGATTCTGAAGTACCATGGCCATTTATTTTTTTAAATGGCTCTTTATTTTGGAAGAAGCTGATAAGGGAGAGATTGCCTCTCATTCCAGAGGGGAGTGGAAAATATGATGAACTCAATTGGGTAGGGAATATCAGTCAGAAGTTTTGATGCAACGCAGAACATAGTCAGTGGTGTGAGATGATGTCTTGAGGAGCTACCAGCCTGCTGCCAAGCAAAGGTGTGTTCTGAATGTGGGAAGAAGTAGAACAGGACACAGGACATGCTCCAGTATGTGGTGAGAGCTGGAAACAGCATTTCAGGATGCCTGTGACCTTCCTTATCCATATCCCAATCACCTCTTCAGCACTTTGTTTCAGCCAGTACCATGTAGTACTTCTTACACAGCAACAACCATCTTCTGGTAACCCTGACTTCCTCAGAACTCATTTTACACTAATACACTAATCCCAAAATACAGGAATACTGCCATAGCTTTCTCAAGCTGCTCAGCCTCCATCAAAGGCTTTATGTATCAGTAATTACTTCTCCACCAATCCTTCTTCTGTAGCCCTCTCTTCATAAATGACCCTTAATTTTCCCTTATATTAATATGCCAGTGCTGTAAATGTTATGGAAATTATACAAATAAACTTCTACTGCACTAATAATCTTCCCTTCAAAGAACATAGGCAGAAATTCAGAAGCAATGTTGCTTTAAACTGTTTCAGTTTGGTTGAAAACAGGCAGATCTTTGCACTTTTGTCCTGGGTTCTGAAATCCCTGCTCCATTCCTGACATATTACTCAAAAAAAGCATGTTATTACTCCAGGTGCATCATGTAGTGTGTTGAGGGCAAAAAAAACCCATCCATCATGTCCAACTTCTCTACAGCTTCAAAATGGAAGTAAGTAATTTCTTTTGCCCTCAGTCTTGCTCTGGGGTTTTGTCTTCTCAGAGCTGGATAGGGCCAGAATTACAAACAGGAATATAGAATCATAGGTTCAGAGAATTCCCTTCCTGTGTTGGAAGGGATCCACAATGATCAAGTCATACAATTGGCCCTGTACAGGACAACTGAAAAAAATCACACTGTGTGTCTGTAAGTGGTGTCCTAATGCTTCTTGAACTCCAGCTGGCTTGGTGTCTCGAATGGTTCCTTGGGGTGCCTGTTCAAGTCCCCAACCACCCTCTGAGTGAAAAACCTTTTTCTAATATCCAGCCTAAACCTCTCTTGATACATCTTCAGGCCATTCCCTTACATACCATCACTAGTCACCAGAGACAAGACATCACTGCCTGCCTCTCTGCTTCCTCTCACAAAGAAGTTGTAGAGAGATAAGAGGTCTCCTTTCCTCAGGTCCCTCTTCTCTAGGCTGAAAAGACCAAATGACCTTAGCCTCTCCTTGTATAGCTTCCCATCAAGGCCCTTCACTGCTTTCCTAGCCCTCCTTAGGGCACTGTTTAATAGTTTAATATCATTACATTATGGCAGCAAACACCACACCCGGGACCTGAGGTGGGGCTGCCCAGCTCAGAGCAGAGCAGGACAATCCCCTCCCTTGCCCAGCTGGTGATGCTGTGCCTGATGCCCCCCAGGACAGGGTTTGCCCTCCTGGCTGCCAGGGCACTGCTGACTCAGATTCAACTTGCCAAGGGCCAGGACCCCCAGGTGCCTTTCCCTGGCACTGCTCTCCAGCATCTCATTCCCCAGTCTGTACACACATCCAGGGTTGCACCATCTCAGGGGCAAACTCTAGGACTTCTAAAACTTCATAGTACTGGTGATCACCCAGCTCTCTAATTTGAATGTATTGGGAATATGGTTCCATTTGAGATATATCCCATATGCCTAAACAGATCAATTTATGGGAACTCCACTGAGAGGGCAATTGTCATATAAATGACAGTAACATTTCAGGTAAAAGACTCTGAACAAGATTTGGCTTAAAATTAAAGGGTGAAAGAAACTGAACCTAAATGCTGAAGCTCTTAAAACTATCTTTTTTCAATGTGTGGTTGAAGAGGTTGAAGGCAAAATGCTCAGTGTTAGTCTGCCTGTTGTGACCTAAACAAGGAATGGCATGTGGTGGAGTCATTCCTATTGCCCTTTCAGCTCTGTTGAATGCTGGTTGTGAGAAAAATGAAGATCAAGTTGGGATAAAAATTGCAGCTTTCTATTCATGTTTGCCGAAAGCAATTACACCCTTAATGGACTGAAGTAGAGTAAATGTAAATTATCTTCATAACAGAGGTTAGCATAATGAACCTTTCTGAAATATTGCATATTTTTGTATTATAAAACTGAAACTCTGTGTGTCATCAGACACAGAACTGGAGACAGCAAAGCAAATTTCTTCCATTAATAAATATTCTAAAATTGGCTGTCTTACACAGGTGGATTAAACATTTGATATAGCCCGATACACCTACTGGAAAAATCAAGCTTTCTTGCTAAGTGTTATAGCAACAAGGGGATTGACTAGGTAGACCAGAGCACTTTCTATGTCTTAAATATCTATATTCTTGTAACACACATCAGAGCAAAATAAATTTCTAGGAAAAATATTTATTCAATAGATAATTATAAGATCTATTTCAGTGCTGAAGGAATAATGCAACAAAGAACATTGTTGACAGTAGAAGTGTTTTTTTCTAAATATTTCCAAATATATATCTATGACATAATGCATTTCTTGCACTTCACCTGTTTATTGAAATATCCATAAGAGGATACTGTTTAAATACAAATTAAGACTTTTAAATAAAAATTATTATTTCTATTCCATCCTTGCAATGTTATTCAAGTGGTTTGTAATTTACAGGTATTGGGACTATTCTATGGATTAATGTCTTTGGGAAAGCTGGCAGAAAAACTAACTTTATTTATTCAAATAAAGTAAAAAAAATTCAATTTTTTAAAAGACATATAATTTCTAATGTATTTCAAATATATCTTAGCTGTTCTTCTTTGCTTCATGTCATTATGTTAAATATCCTATTTTTTTCTTTTTTTTTTTATAAAAAACTTAAGGTCTCTTAAATTAGCTGCACAAATGGCTTTGATTTGAAAATTTGGAAATAAATTCCATATATTTGACAACCTTTATATCTACTCAGTTTTCTATTTAGCTTCTTCAATTTCATGCTATGTCCTTGTCCTTATTTCCTCATTCTTGCCTGTATTTTAGCTTCACACAAGGTTGTTTTATAAGGGAAACAAACTGCCACAATACCAAGATGATAATCTTTTCTTCCTTCTCCAGTTTTGATATTATTGTCTATATTGACTATCTTGAAAAAAATGCAATGCAATTTACAATCTGAATTCCACCCTCTGGAGTACATAAAGCAAATAAAATGCTTGTTTCACATGAGTTTTGTATCATATAAATTAAAAAATAATTCAAATACCTGAACAAGTGTTTGAATTTTATGACCTCTGAGTCATCCTAAATACAATTTGATTGCCTTAGGGTTCATTGAGCTGTTGCAAAAACAGGTTGCTTTCTCAAAAAGAAAAGAATCATAGAAATGTGTAAGAATTAATTTTAATGTAACTTAAAATGTAATCTTGTCAATTGCAATATATACGTTTGTAATTTCTGCTTTTGACTTGTACTAAACTGCACTATGATTATTACCCAGGTAAAATATTCAGTGTTATGCTATGGCTACTGCAAGCATTGATTAAACTCTCCAGCGTTCATGAAGGCTGACAGGGATTCAAAGGAGGAAATGTAAAACTTGAAGGTACAGCAGTATAGTGACATTTCACTCTATAAAGCTGCCAATATTTTAATCTTGCACGTAAATCATTTTCATCAGTCCAATTCCATATCTTAATTTGTGTAGCAAACAAAGTATTGGATTGCATTATGTTTAATAATTAAGAATATTATATCAATTTCCATATTTTTTAAGTTCCTGGACAAGAAATAGAGTTAACATTTTTAGTTTCAATTTGTTTGCTTTACAAAACAAGAATGATTAAGGATTAGGTCTAATTTTCATGCTGTGATCAACTAAACTTTCATTATTTGTTTTTACAGAACCTTTAGTTTTGTTGCCTAAGTGATGTCTTCGTCAATGTTCATGTTGTATTCATTTAGAGTGATGATTGATATGGTAATAGATACAGTGTGATTGAAAGCAACCTTTGTCAATAAGAAGGCCAAATACTCAAACAGTGTATTGGTTTGAGTTTGCTCATTATTGGAGACCTTTCATAGTCATATTGACTTGCTGTCCAAATGTTGTTACTTACCTGATGCTTTCATTGTTTAAATGGTATAGACATTGGTATTGAACATGACTTTTCCCAATATTTGTCCTAAAACACACACACAGCTCAATTATCCACTGAAAATTCTTAAGGACTATTTTCAAGTATTAAAGGGGTATTTGGGAACATAAGCTAAATGTTCGTGACAGAGAAAAAAAGTGTCTTATATTGATGATGTTAATGCAATATGTTCTGCACTGTGAATTTGCATTTCTTGATAATAGAAAATTACCGTAAGTTTGCTTTCTCTGAAATGGATTTTCATCACAGCAGCAGAAGTCCAGGGAACCACACTTGTAAAAAAGCATTCCAGAATCACAAAAAATGTAATTGTTCCCTTACATGTAGATTTTGCCATTCAAGAGTGTTTCTATTCTTGACAAAACTCTTCTGGATTTATTCTGGGCCTAATCATGTATTAGACATTCCTGCAGATGTGACCTTAACTTCAATACTAATGCATTTCAGGAACCTGAAGAAAAATGCACTCCCCCTCCTTCTTCAGAGTAATTGTACTTTGAGACTTGACAAGAGACCAGGCTCCACTAAACTCTTGTGCAAAAAAAAAGTAGAGGTACAATAGAAACAAAAATAATTTTTTTTAAATGCAAATACAGAAAGTCTTCATGGGACTTCCGAGTTGGCTGATGCTTTATGATTTTCGGTGCAGCCCAAATAGCAGCAGGGAACTAAGATTCCTCTGGGAGGACACAGAACAGAGGAAAATCATGAATTGGCATGAGAGGTTTTAGATGGCATGGACAGTTCTCTGTCCTAACAGACAGTGTAATTACAGTGAAACAAAATTATGACTCTATCCTTTCTGACTTGTCCATATCTTTCACAAGATATCTTCCATATATTCCTAAACTTAAGACTTGCTTTAAATAAATTTTTTCATGTCTTAAAAGGGCTTCAATTACCTTCTTTCCCCCTCTAATTTGCTGTGAAAAGAGGGTAACTCTATTGCAGATCTTTCCAGGTCCTCACAATTTTGAAAACCCAGTCAAAAATGAGATGACAACATAAATTAATTAACTTTTCATATATGAGGTATAGGAAAATGGAGAACGTACATGGAAATTTTTCTCTTTTATCTCATGTTTATATTTCCCCTAAATAAAGACACTTGACTGAAAAGTTCATTAATAATTTCAAATTTGTTAATTACCCCAAGTGAAGTGATTTTTCAATCAAGATCTGCTTATATATTGTTCAATTAAATATATAGAAAACATTTACCATTTTCTGAAGTCTCCTGTGATATTTCCTTTAGAAAAATGTAATGAAAGGCTAGTTTGAAAGATTTGAAGCTAAAATTGTTGTTAAAGATTAAGGGTTAGGTAGATTTCCTTCCAAAGCCTGAGTTATCCATTTTAGTCATTAAAGTCTCTGTATTTGTTTATTGTGATCTGATGAGCACTTTTGTCCTTTTAAATCACCTGTTGCTCAAAGTAACACCAAGCCATGGCTTTCTTTTTCTTATCAGTGCCAGTTGTCTTCCTTGCTCAATTTCCTTGCTTTGTGTCTCTGTTTGTGCATAGTTCCTGAACTTGTGACACTAACCATCATCATACTGCAGCTATAGTAAAAGACTGCTAATAATATGCAGGCAACAATCGTTTTCTGTATTAGGATGTGAGAATGGACACTGAAGAATATTACAGAAAGGAGTCTTTCTCTTGTCTAAGTGTCATAATTCCCTATATCCCTGAAAATACATGCAGGTCTAGTGAATGCCCGAGGTAAAGTTTCTTTCATTCATTTATTTCTGAACCAAGCAACCTCTTCAAATTGAATGTACACTCAAGAAGGAAATATATATATCCTTGTTAGGCTGGATACAAAGATAAATCTTTCAGAGTTCAGAGATGTGCTCAGCAATGTCACCCCTAATTTTATATTTTTTTTATTTATAAAGGTAAATATATTATATATAACGTAAACACATATTATAATGTAAAATGCTATGTTTATTTCAATGGATTTTTACTTTGCTTTTGGTAAGGTTCCCTTAATTAAAAAAAAAAAAAGAAAAAGAAAGAGAAAATTCAGATCTGTGGATATTTATTAAAAAAAATCTCAGGACAGAAGCCCTCCAGCTTATTACATCATTTAATTTATAGGAACTGAATGTTGTGCTGTACTCAGCATATTTATTAAATAAATACATGCTTTCTCCCAGAAAAGTAAGTAGAAGTTTAGGTATTTGAGGAGGTTTTGCCCTGCCTTCCTTATAATACTGATAAGGAAACTTTTCTGTTTTAATAGGAAAATAAAGTAAACAAATCATCAGTATCATTGTATTCACATTTGCACCTCTCTTGCCTTGATAGATTATATTGTACCAAAGAGGAACTTTTGCATTGCCCACATTGTAGTGTCTGCAATGCAAACTCTAATTTTACAACATGCACAATTGGATAAGAAATGGTGTAATCCACATTGAGACCCCTTGGCTTTACACATGCTAAACGAATTTGCCCCCTAAGCATCCCAGTAAGGCTTGCTCAAATTGCAATAATTTTCTTCTTAATATTTACAAAAAGCTGCCATTGAATAGCACCTGAACACCAAGACATGTCCCACTTCAAGGAAATGAGAAAAGCACACCATCAATGCTCCTGGTCTCTGAGCAGAAGGTGCAAAGAGGGAAAAGTTACAAATGCTGAAATATAAAGTAGGAAGGTAATATGAAGAGCAGATGTTGTGAAAGACAATTCAGTAATGTAGAAAGGAGCCTGGAAAGTGCAATTAGAAACAAAGTAGACGAAAATGTACCTGGTGACGGGCAGCCAATAGAGCATAAATCTTCATTTTTCTTTCTGGAGTGATAACAATGTTCCTTTCCTCTGCCCTTTGGGAACTTCTACATAATATTGGTGGGCAGATACAATTCCAGGCTTCTCCTCTTCTGAGCTGTCAGGAACCAAGCTCTCTAAACTGGAAACTATTCCAATTACTGGGATTTTTTCCAGAAGTCCAAAAAGGAATGGGAAAACAGGAAAATTCAGGTCATAGCATTTTTATTCTCCAGTGACATAAGCCAGCGATTGCTACTTTTTACTTGATAATAGTTACTTTTAATTTTATAAGTCTGCCTGGAATACAGAGGGCTCTGAAGTGCCTAACACTTATGAGTAACCTCTTTTGCTGTTGAGGGAGGGAAAAAACCAACTCCTACAGGATTCCTACTGGTGAGAGGGCTTCTGGAAGAAATGGTAGTCCTTTGGCTAGATTGCACTGTTGGGAAAGTTGATCTAGGAATCTACTAGGGTTATAAAAAAAAATGCACAACTCTTTTAGAACTTTAGAGTTTACAGTAACAACAACACAATAAACATTATTTAATGAAACTGAATAAAATGCTTATGCAGGTAAAATATGGGCAGTTGTGAATCAAGGGCAAAAAGTCACTCCAGTTGTGAAACAGATTGCAGTGGGCACTAAAGGCACTGTGCACAAGAAGGTTTGAAAAATCTGTTTGGATTGTGAAAGAGTTTGTTTTTTCGGGGAAGAGTAAAGATTTTGTGCAAGGAGTTTCCCTTTGGTGGTGAAGCCCTGAAGTATTATGTGGTAAGTTCCTTTTCAAAAGGTATGAAGCATTGCAGGGACTTCTGAGGAAAGGTGGAGAGAGCTACTTGAAGTTTCTGTTTTAAAAACTGAAAAGATAATCAAATAGTGAAATATTTCTCTGTTTAGTTATGAGTTTATTCCAGGGTCCAGTGGGTGAATGATAATGTTGCTACGAGGGAATCTGGTATGTCTGATCTGACCTGCAGAAAACTGAGATGTTGCATTTGTGTTCTTCTTCCTGAGTTCATGAGCACTGGGCACAATGAGTACTTACACATAGTAATAACATTTGCCATTGGTATGTATTAAGATTTTAGAGGAATAAGATAGCTGTTCATTTGGAACATGAAAAGACTAAAGAGAAAAATGTGTGGTAGAGAATCTAACAATGAGGAAAACTGAAAGCTGGTAAGAAATAGAAAAAAATTCGGTTTGGAGATTTGGAATTCAAGAGCTGCAGAATGTGAAAGGCTAAGGATAAAACAAAAATACAATCTCAAGAACTGAAGAAATTGAGAATCTATAAAATCAAACATAGCTAAGTCAATAGAAAGTTTGAAGGAAAATTAAAGATTGTTAAAGATGTAGAAATTAGGAGCAAAAGTCCTATATGTTATCTTTTAAGAAATATAGGACTAAAAAGGGTAAAAAGACAGAGAGGGCATTCCCTAGGCTCCCTTTGGTAGACAGAGACAGAAACACAGACAATAAATGGCTGGGGTAGTCTAAGGTGCAAAGAACCAGACAGAATGATATCAAAGAGGGGCAAAGAAGTGAAGGATACAGCTGAAATTAGGGACCATAGTGACAACAGGGGAGAGGGAGGATAGGGNTTTTTGTTTTGTTTTTACTTTCTCATTTAAACAAATAAAGGCTATACCATATGGTATAGTTTTCTTCCTACTTAAACCTCTTAATAGAATATTTTATATCTTTATTTTGAATATAACATTATCTGTCTAAATGTTGCTGCTGTTACTATTAGGAAAGAGGAATTTGCTCCAAAGAAACTACCAGGAACACCAGTAAACAAAGAGAGATTTTCCCAGCAGTGAAGTGAATTTATGTCTGCAAACTAACTAACCAGTTGAGATTTATATGTTCAATGTTAGTGCATAAAAATTAA
>VZTT01008778.1:2991-14763 GCA_013400855.1 Buphagus erythrorhynchus
AGATAATAAAAATACACACCAAATTCTACCCTGCTTTTAGATTTTTATGCTTATTTTTACTTTACCCATGAAGTGCCATTTACAAAAGCTCATCTATAAACGCTTAAGCTTTGCACCATTGTAGTTCTGTGGTGTGCTAAAACTGAAAACTGAGTTTCCCTGTTCAAAATACTATTTATTACTGCAATCAGAGACTTGTTCATGAAACAGCAGCATAAAATACCTATCTGCCTTTCAACAAGTGAACAGAGACTTTAAGGCATTTCAGCACCTTCTGAGGAAAAGATCTCATATATTCAAGAATCTTCTGGACAAAATCCTGTGCCATGAGCTCTAGGATGGCCCTTCTAGAGCGGGGAGGTTGGACCCGATGAGCCACTGCTGTCCCCTCCAATCTGCCCAATCTGCAACTCTCTGATGTGTGAATAAAGTACCAAACACTGATCACAAGTGTGCAGTCCCTGTGCTAGTATTTCATAAATTTTCATCTGTCTAACTAAACTTTTGGGAAATACTTGAGTAAAAACATTTTGTTTGGTCAAAAGAGGACTCCAAGGAACACCTGATCTGCAACGTGTGAAACACATGGCACTGGAAATACAGTGTCAGTGATGATCTTGACTTAATTGGAACATTAGAAGCAAATTAATTCATGGCTTTTACTGTAAATGGTGTAACAAACATCAGCAGCACTGGTTTGGGCCAAAAGCCTAGAAGCCCGTGGTTCTTCCTTCTGCAATAGGGTGAAATCAAGGAGGGGAAACTGTGCCCTCCAAGAGCCAGAAGAGCTCTGGAGGCACCTGACTGAGACCTCTGGCCAGGCACATCAAAGTTTTGCCTCAGTTTGTTATTGGAAGTAGTTTTGTATTATTGTGTGAACCTTGTACAGGTTCACACAATAACCATGAGTACCAGGGAGTGAGCCCAGGTTTTCCACATCCTTGGCAAGGACCTTTGGTAATGTACCAGTTTCTTTACCTTTCTCTGATGTTTCAAGCTACAGAAGAAACTGGAACTGAAGAAATCTGTGAAACTGCTACAGCCAATGTGACTCAGACAACTGTGAATTTTTCTGCTGTCCTGGTGCTCTGCTGTGTAAAAAAAAAACAATATAAAAATTAACAATGCTGCAATTATGAGGGTTGCAACAGAGTTAGTTATCAGGTCTAGGTTTTCAAAAGGAATTTCTTTAATTTAGATTTTCATTTTCTTGCTACTTGAGAAAATTCAGGACACAAGACCTGTGTTATTTAAAAATGTTCAGTGTCTTTTTTGGAAGGAAGACCCAGACTTGTGCTACATTACCATCAATGGAAATGTGAGTTGAGAGCCTAATTCTTTTGCAGCAGGGGAGATCAGAGAATATTGTGAATATCATTTCAGTATATGTACTGAGTTTCCCAAGGGTATTTCATCAACAAAAACTTCAAAAGTTACTTTTATGCTACTTCCACTCAGCTGACAAGAACACTTGACATTTTGAGAAGGTTTAGAATAGAAAACATTAGCAGTTCGTGTTGATCATGCAACTCATTGGCAAAAACACTACTGTTTAAATATCATGTTCAGTCATCACTGGATTGCAATCTAATGAGCGTAAAAGATAAGTGCTTCTCAAAATTGACTTGTTTTGTAACTTTTATGGTTACAAACTTGCAAAATTAAAACCCTGGACATTTACTTCCACCCAAATAAAATTTTCAAGGTCAGTGTCCTTTTGTGCCTTGGAAACACATTGCAAAGAGCTGTTAATAAATAATCAGGATACTGTACTTTCTGCTCAGTGAAGTTTCAATAGGAATTTTCATTATTATGAACAGGATGAGTAATGTTGCTAATGGCATAGCGACTAAGTGTGTTCTAGCTTGTCTTTGAACACCTCTAGCTTTATGGATATATTTAGCCATTTTCAAAGAGCAGCATTCCAGGTTAGTGCTCAAATAAAAGGAAATGCAATGTCCTCTCTCTTCCAACTGACATAATCCCTTCTTGACTTTTCCTCCAATTGAACCAACTTGTGTTTAAAATTCACTTTGGCATGGATCAAGGAGGGGGATTGTTGATATCTTTAGCTTGGTTTTTTATTTAACTTCCCAGTACACAATAATTTGTATAAAAATGACCTTCCCCTAAATATATCTGAGTGGCTATGTTATATTTTACTAATGACTGCAACATGCAGAAAGCCAAAACAAGCACTTTGCCAGTATCAACAGAAATTATGAAAATACAGTTTGCAGCAATGTATGAATTATTGCTGCCAGCTTGCAGCTCCCAAGTTCACTCCTGATGAAGTTATAAATTGTGACAATGAGTGCTGTTTCTATCTTGAGTAACAGTGTGGCCCAATTTCTGCTGTCATAAATGGAGACTAAAACCATTACAATTGGGTGGTTCTATTTCTGTCCAACTAAACTCAGAGTTATCCTTCCAACAGTCAAATAATGATGGTGTGAGATGAACACAGGACTACACAGTAATTTCTTTTGTGTGGTTTCACCCAGTTCAGGTACAGTGATTCAGTCTGGAAGTTAACTTTCACCAGGATGTGCAGTTCAGAGCTTTGTTCACTGGCAAGGAGGTAAAGGAAATCTAATTTCAAGCTCCAGTGGAAATTGAGGGGAATCAAACAATATCTGAGAAATAGAAAGCAAGGAAGAGATAGGATAAAAATTAATGAGAGATATAAGGGGTAGGGAGAGGAATGGAATTGTTTATCTGAATCCTCCCTAGATGTCTTCAGAGACTTAATTCCAGGCCATACTAGTTTTAGCTTTTTAAAACACATCCTCCCTCTTGTTTTAAATAGGGGTATGCTAGAATTAGAAGCACTTATCAAAGCCATCCATACTTTAACTTTCAGGGTTCAGAAAAAATGGGACCTGGAACTGATACAGTTTTGGTTTGGCTTTTGCAAAGACCAAACCACCCCTTCCCCTTCCCCCTTGTACTTAGGCTAAACCCTCAATCAGAGAACTAGCAGTGAATGTATAAAAACAGCACACACCAGGAGAATGAAACACTAAACACTAAAAGAACAACTGCAATTCAACTGCTTCACTCTATGCAATGTTGACTTATGGGCTACTGAAAAGATAGTAGAACTGTTTCCACCCAGAAGCAGCTATGAAAGGAAGCAAGATCATTTGGAGCTGTTTTGATGTACCAGCAATGTGGTCTCCACAGACTTCCACTGATGTTACATCCCGAATCTATCTGTGGTAGATAGCTTGCATCTTGGTTGAGAATATCTGAAAGTCTGAAACATTTTCAAGCATGGTATATGTACTCTGTTTCACTTCATCACTTTGCTTCTTTACTGGGGTAATCTTTATTGTGTGTGTTTATAGAAAGCTTGCTCTCCAGGTTAGAAAACAAGAATTGCTTTCATTGTTGGACTTCTTCCAAGCTCCATCATTAATTATAAATATATCTCCTTCAAATCTTTTTTACACAATCTTTTGTTTTGAAACTTCACTATTTAAAGACCCTGATAAAATCACAGTTTGCCAAAGGCCGTATTGTCTGAGGGGAAAGAGTATCCAGGATGAAATGCTTTTCTACTTTTTTCCCTTATGCAATAATGCCTCATTACTCTTACTCTTTGCAAAAGAGATGATTTTTCTATTATCAGCATATCTCTTTACTGCACTGTCAACATTTAATAGCTATTAAAAGAGATAAATTTTAAACATGTTTTGCTACAGATGAATTTACTCCCTGTCAACTTCTAGAATCTTTGGGACTCTTTTTAACAGTTTTTCCCCAAAACTTTTTAAAAAGTTTCTGGAGCCCAGAAAGCTTGCCTATTCTAATCATAATGGAAGCACTTTTAAATTAGTATATTCCTTGTGAAGATATGTCCACTAACAAAAAAATAATATGGAAAATAATTTAAAATATCTCAGAAAAATCCCAGGCAATCCTAGTGCATTTGTCATGAGATAAATGTCCATTTTATGAACATTCCACTGATCCTTTCCAGTTCTTTCATCTTCTCTTCTGTGTGTTTTGTTAGAGAATAGTTGCAAATGATTTGTCTTTTCCAGGTAGGATATGGAAGGGTTGTTGCACCTATTCTTGGAGTGTCTTGGTCAGTGTTTACTGGAGAGAATAGAAATCATAAATACTGCAGATACTTTCTTGCACAAGAGAAACTGGATGCTCTAGAACACATTTTGAAATAAAATTATTGCATAAAATTGTAAAACCTACCTAACAACAACTTCCTCACCATGGAAAACATCTGTACAGGATGATGATGTGTACAGAACTGTGATTCAGTATTAGTGTAATTTCCTGTAACAGACAGACAAATTTTAGGACTCTGTATAGAAGACAAACATCTTCTGCTGACTCACCCTCATCTTGCTCCATATTCATGTATTACAGTATCTCTAGTCAGTATCACCCTTGGGTTGATGCTGCAGGACACATCTGTCCAGCTTTTACTCACTTCTACAGAAGGAGTTTAGATCCAACTTAAGTGAGATGTCAAAACAGGTGAAATTTCCACCTGCTCTTTTACACCCTTTTTCCTGTGTGGGAAAGTCCGGGGTCTGGGTTAGGTTTTTTGGGGGGTTTTTTAATAGTTTGAGTTAACATCACAGATAGACTCATGGGTGGTTATATATCTAATATATATATTGCTCTTAGAACAGGTGGAAATAGCTATGGGGACTCGTTAGTTTTATTGTTCCAGTGTTGCTGCCAGAAAATTACATGCTGCTTTTCCCCAACCCATTTTAGACAGGAAGAGCTGCCAGAAGCTTACCCACTGTTTTCACATAAGTAGTGTATGATCTGAGAGGAGGGATTTTTGGGGCAGCACATCCATTCACTCACATCTCTGAGAGACAACCAAAGCCATTTGGTTTAATATGGAGAGAGAGGCTGTTCATTCTCACTGGGAAAGTACTGCTACCAGTAACAGACATGAGTTCCCTTCTCTGCAGATACACATTTGCTAGAGCCTGATGGATAGATCTGCTTGTTCCTTGCTAGTGAATGCAAGGGCAATGCACAAATGCTGTGTGAGACCACACAGTAGCAGTGGTGATATGCAGACAGCAAAGTATGGGATTGCCTGATGTCTTACCTTGTTGAGAAACTAGGACCACTAAAACAGGAAAACAGTTACTTCAACCTACAAGCGAATTGGCATAGAGAGGAATTATGAGATTTTTTAATATTCCAAACAGAAGCAAAAGAAGGGACCTCAGACATCTCTGCTATTTCTGCCTATGCTCTTCTTCTGCAGTAAGTGTTGAACCATGCTGTTCTTCTGATTTACAATGAAATTTCCGCTCAAGTGAGGCATTTAAATCTATGGAGATGCCAGGGAACATATTTCTTGTGGAAGCTCAGTGTCATCCTAGGTGAAAAGAGTGAAGTATCGGGCTTGGGGACAGGTGCTTCTACTGTTGCTGATGTGTCTTGGTGATTTGAAAATCTCCAGGCATGACCATTCCCAGGGAGTGGAGCAGATCATCTTGGTGGGGGAGCACGTGCCGTTCTACTGGCAGAGGGATGGGAGTACTGCCTTAGCACAACACTCAGTGACTTGGTTTGTTCCTAGAAAGAAGAACACCTCACCAAGGAAGGATGCATGAGTTTTGTGAAGGATCCTGTAGTAATTTGTAGACTGAGATTATGCACACCAGAGCATGGAGTGAGGAGAGGGGAAATGCAAGATGCTGTTGAGTCTTGGCCTAAGAGAGAAAGAGTATGTAGCAATGTAAAATTTAGTTTGTCTCTGTGTGTAATGCTCTTTGTTGTACTAGATAACTTAAAGAATTACAAACTGCCCCCTTATGAATAAACAAATCAGAGGATTGCTGCAGGCACACTGAGAGCACAATATTTGCATGAGATTTTATTTAGTAAATAAGAGGATGTTGTCTTTGTGATATTGTGGCCACATGCTTTGCATGGAGGACTTAAACATTTACTAGAAGTAAACCCATTAGGAAAGACAATTGTTCCCTCATACTGACTTTCTCCAAGCCAGTGCATTGAAAATAGTTTGTTTCCTTCTCCAG
Source organism: Buphagus erythrorhynchus (assembly GCA_013400855.1). Lineage (NCBI taxonomy): Eukaryota > Metazoa > Chordata > Aves > Passeriformes > Sturnidae > Buphagus > Buphagus erythrorhynchus. The sequence goes on from VZTT01008778.1 coordinate 9,033, forward strand.
ACATTCCTTTAGAGATGACAGGAGCTCCCCTACTACAGCCTTAGTGCAGGAACAAGTTGTGTCAGTGCTCTCTTTTTACTAAGAATTTTGTACTTTGGACTTCGTTGATGTACCTCTGCTGCCATCTTAACACAGATCCCAGTGTGATCTTGAATTTAGGGAATGGAAAATCCTGATAAACATCCGGGCTGCTGTGAATGCAAAGGACAAAGCCTTTGTAGTAAAATGTCTCTGACATATGCCCATGAGAAGTATTTGATGTGCTGTAAAAGACATCTGTCTGAAAAAAAAATTGTTTTTCCTCTTTGGCTTTGTTGAACAGACTGTAGAAGTAAAGGACACAAAGTAACTCTTCTTTTCCTCTCCTACTGCCCCTCTCTTTGTTTGATCTTGCAGTTATGTGATAATGGTGAGTCTGTAACTTGAAAGTAATTTCTGTAAAGACTTATATAGTGAATAGAGGGGTTTTATTTTCTGCTGCTAAAGGGAGATCAAAGTATGATCTAGAGATTAGACCTGTTTTGAGAGAGAAAACTGAGTGGCCTATTTCTACCTCTGTCACTGAATTGCTGCATCAAACCGAGCAAGTCACTTAACTTCTCTGTACCCTGGACCTTTGCTGTGTACTGCAGCATTCAGCTCTTGTGCTAATAACAAACATTTTATATGGCTTAATCATAAATGATTGCCTGTGTGCTAATTAGCCACAGTCAGTGCAAAGTTTATTATACTTGTTTTCAACCTTTACACCAATTCAGGGAACATGATGGCTGGTTTTGATTTAATTTTGTCACAGCTTGCAGGAAGGAAAGGAAGAAAGCACTGAGATCCACAGAGGAGCTGGAGACAATGACACAGGCTGCAGGCTGATGGGAATTTCTGGGCTCAGGGCTGTACTTTACAAAGGATGCTGGCATCAGTGAAGCATTATTACAGTGTTTTATATTGGTGTGGATGAGTTTAAACAACCAGCTGAGTTACTAGCAGCAATGTACACAGTGCAGGCCAACTTTCCATATAAGTCCTGTGTCTCACACTGACTGCACTTGACTTTTGGTCACCAGGTTTTTTCTGTTGCTTAAACTAGTTCAAATAACACCGACTGAGGTATGCTGGCCTCCTCTTACAGCTGTAGTTTGGAGGCAGTGCTTGCTCGTGAGCTCAGACCAGCAAATGAAAAAGTCAGGTCTGTAGTCTGCCAGTGTGCTTGCTTCTGCATGAATGCACAACCTGCTGAAAAGCACTCAACTACCCAAACCCTTCAAATACCAGGGTAAAGCTGTGTCAACAGTTGTCTCCCTGACAACCTTCTGAGCGCTCTTACATGTGGAAGAAATCAGTCAAAATTAGTCTATAAGGAAAAAAACTTGTGGAAATTCTATTGCTCTAGGCAAGGCTTCAGTTTTACCATTTGTAAAGAGAGAAAGATATCAGGAGTGTCCTGGTAATGCTGGCAATTTAATCTGTAAGTACATGCAAACGCAGTGTGATTAAATCAGAGGTACAGGAGCAATACAATACTATTCTGTGCACAAAAGCAGGCTAACAACAGTTCTTCATTTTGTACACGGGCAGCCTAAGAGAAGAGATTCCATGGCTCAAAATGTCTGCAGTGTGTGTCCCTGGAGAATCAGTAGGAATTGAAGAAAGCTTCCAAATGTTTTATGCATATATGAGAGAAACAAGAAAGCTGCCTTCTACCAAGGTGTCAACAGGGAAACTGAGGAATAAAGGGATTGACAAGTTCTATGCCTGGTGCAATGTATTTGGGTTTGTTTGGGTTCTTTTGTTTATTTGTTTGTTTTCTTAAATTTTCTTTTAATACATCTGAGAAAGAAGCAAATTCCCTGAATTTCCCAGTAAGACATGGCAAAGTAAACCCCCATGAATCCCTGCAGCAGTTGCAATCTTCATGCCCTCTGTCCTTTGTCCTTCTAAGGGGAAATATTGGGTGGCATACAACATTTAAAAGTTAATGATAGGCTAGCCAGTAAAGGCAAAGACTTGCAGCTTTGGGTTGCAACAGAGAAACAGGAGGGCAGCCTGTTCATACCAAATGTCTGAGAGTACCTTATTCACAAGAAGCACTGGCAGACTATAAAGTACTCTGTTAATTATTGTTGACATTGCATAGAGAGCTTCATGCTGTTCTTTCTCTGCCTGCTTTGGCTTAATTTGTTTGAGAAAGTACTTTTTCTGTGCTGCAGATTATGTAAATTCATATACTCTACTGCACTGACAGATGTGTCTTTGTTTTAGAAGAAGCCATTATTTTTTTCAGTGCTGAATGTGAATGGAGCATTTCACACTGGTGGCTTCCAAAAATATTTATAAAGTGAAGCTGAGCAGCTCAAAATATTTTGCCCTCCTACACTGATATTCACAAGCCTTTATAGCAGCATTATCGGAAGCATTTGCAGTGGAACGTGCATAAGTTGGCCACAAAGACTGGGTTAGTCAACAAATGATTGAAGGCACACATTTTAGTCAGCTCTACTCCTCAGGGTGAATAGCAGAATCCAGTTGCAACTGTAACTAACAGGGCAAATATTCTGTACTGTGGGTCAAAGACTATCTTATCACTTTCTCTTGTAACTCCTGCATATCTGAGGAAACAGGATGAAGATGTAGAAAGTGAGTAAAATTCTCCTTTCTTCCTCTTTCAGCTGGTAAAATGTGGTTTGATTGTGCACTGGCTACAAAAGGCAGTGCTTATTCTGAGGGCTGAAAGCTGCTCATGGATCTGATATCTGGCTGTGAGTGGTGGCACTGTTTGCCTTCCATTTTTACATTCCAGTTCCACTGACCATTGCCTAGGTGTCCTTCAGCTCACTCTCCCACTCTTTGATTCTTCCTGAACATGCTGCTAAGAAGCAAAGCAGAGAAAAGGGAAGAGAGAAAGGCCCCTTGTGAGCATGCAAATGCATCAGACTTCCTCTTAGATTTCACTATAAATTAAGACGACCTCTCTGCCAATTGTCAAAATCTGTCATTACTTCCATAGTCTTCACCACTGCATTGAAACCAGAGCTTTCCACACATTTCTTCCCACAAGGAGTTATCCAGGAGTGCTACAGTGGCAATCTGTGCCCTCCAGCTGCAGGTAGAAGAGCGTGTCTGACTAACTTCATTATTGTGGACACGATAATTGACACACAGTGATTTCAGTGAAAAGACCAGATGTACTCCATGTCCATTCTCAGCTTTGCATTTCCATCTTAGAAGTTTTAAAATATATGATGAATAGCAGTGAGTCCAAGGAATCCTACTTATAAATCCACTAAATAATGTTAGCTACACTGGCTTTGGTCAGCCTCTCCTTGTCCCCAGGACTGGGAGCTATGCACTATGCTTAAACACTTCAATTATCCTCAGTAGGCAAATGGATAGAAAAGACATTTTAAACAGGGGAAGTCTCCCCACCTGAATTGATATAGTGAGGAGCTCAACAGCAGGGAGAGGGAATATTTGTCATACACTATCCTGTCTTCCTAAACACTAGTTTGCATTGATGAAGAAATAATGAAGTTTTACTCAGCAATGAACAGGAACTCTAACTAATCCCCCTTCTTCATTATTTAGGAGATAAAATATCTCTCTAGTATACCCAATGATTGCACATTGCATAGGATGCCATTTCCCTTCAATGGGCATAGAAGTTTCTTTCCTCATAAACCTTGCATTGTTTGGACACAATCCTTTTTCATACATTTGCATTTTTGCATCGCTAGATGATTATTTTTTAATTGCTGATGAGTGTGTGACCCTTTTGTTGTCTATATGCAGTTTTAATTCTGTGATATTTAAGCATGGCTAAATCAAAAGTGTCTCGGCTGAAGATCATTTTCAGTGGTTTTTTTTTTTTTCTGGTAAGAAGACAATTATTTTGGGTTTCTTGGTGCGTTTTGGAGGCATGTGCATTAAAGTTACTTCTAAAACCTTGAAACAGGAAAGAATAACACAATTTAAAGCATGTGTTGCCTTGTATTTGCTACCCTCTTGCTTATAGCTTGTAGCAGGTGAAAAAGGAGTAATGGGTGACTAAGAATGCAATAAAGGAAAGAAGTCTGGAGAACAGTAACAGCAAACACATGTGGTCTTTTGTATTCTTTTGTATCCTGTGAAGTATTAATTTCCTTTAGTGAATTTGTAGCTTAATTAAAAAAAAAACCCAAACAAAACCAAAACAACAAACAAGCCAAATTATCCCTTTTGCTCAGCAAAAAGTAAGAGAATACCAATAATTTTGATTAAAATATTACTGAAGAAGCTGTGGCTCTAGTAGTTTTGGACTTGTTTTGAACAGAAATGAGATACAGAATTTGCCTCTAATGCTACCATGCCAAGGAAAGCGGGAATTGATATGACAGATCATTTCAGACTGTGTGAAGAGCTGGGTTATAGCATGAGGGCTGACAAGGATGTTCTTCTAACATGAGGTAGCCCTCCAGGTGGAGGCTGATGTGTGTCTGTGCAGAATGTATTTGTTTCGATGGCCAAGCCGCGACTGTGAAGTAGGCTTCCTTTCCTCTGGGACCTTATCTCAGATTACACCAGCTCCTACCGCAAGTGAAGAACACCTTTCTTTGACCTTGACATTACTGGAATAAATGTTTAGAGGCATGTAAAATCTCCAAACAAACACTCCTCTCGGTGGGGAGCAGATAAGTGAACAAACACGTGACCGATGATAGTGACGTTACTTAACGCGTGACCGATTCTCACTGCATTTCTGTATATTCTGCTCTCACTGTAGATGGCCACGAAAGGAAAACAGGTCATGCTGCCAGTGTGCCTGGTGTATTAGTGAGCAGGTCTGTAGGTGTATGCCTTGACATAGATGCAGTTTGAAGGTACTGGATTTCCCAAGAAAATCCTGAACTTGATGCGGAAGTCTTGCTAGAGCTTTCGAGCTTTGTAAAAATTCAGTTTGAAAACTCACCTCCCACCCAAAAAGTACAAATGAATTTTTGCAACCAGCTCATAAAATCTTCTCATTGCAACATGATGACTCTGTCTTGAGAAAGACTTTTTCTGAAAACTTTACTTGGGGTTGCGTGCTTGTGATTGGTAGGTGTACAATACTTATGTGAACCACCTTTTATTAAGAGCCGCTTCCCCTCATCAGGTGGAGACAACAGATGCCTAGCAGCAGCTACAGGTGTGTAATGCTCGCTGAGATGTCCAACTGAATGGAGAGATAGGAGAAACAGGAACTGGTCAAACTAGTTCTGGAGGCCCCGTTAGGGGCTCCCTGATGCTGGGTCTTGTTCAGGCAGGCTGTGAAGCCCGGTGTGACAGGGTGGCTTTCACTGGAAAGAGCCTTGCACTCCTCTTTTTTTAATTCCCTCTCACTCCCATTTTGGCCCTAATTCCTTTCCCCCCTTTTATAGCGTTTTGTGTGAAAGAATACACTGGCAATGGTGCATACTGCATTGGAGGGAGGCCCCGGTTAAACTGGCTCCAGATGTGCTTGAACTGGCCTGGCTGCGTGCGCTGAAGAGCAAACCCTGCCTCTTCGGCTGGGAGCAAGCACCCATGTGCCAGGCGATGCACGTGGCTGGCTGCCACCGCTACTAACCTAGTATTAACTGCATTAATTGTGGACATAAACAGTGTTTAGTGCCAAGCATGTCACAAGCTGATTATAAAAGCTGTGGTGTAGGCAGAGTTTCAAATTGTGCTTCACTTTTAATTTCCAGCGCCCTTCCCTCCCCTCCTCCCCCCTCCC